>DWJK01006502.1:0-10430 GCA_018248815.1 Croniades pieria auraria | reverse complement strand
CTCGTTACAAAAAGTGCGTTTTAAGGTTAAATATCACTTGCTGACGGTGAAGTGAAACATCGTGAGGAAACCTGCACACCTTAGCATTTATTAAAAAAGAAATCTAAAGTATTTTAATTCTGCCAACCCGCACTTGGCCAGCGTGGCAGACTACGGCCTTAACCCTCTCAATATGAAAGGAGATCCATATTCCAACAGTGGAAAGACAAATGGGTCAATTATTTTTTTAAATTAAAAAAAAAATATAAAATACGTACATATAAAATACATAGGGACATAACCAGTTGTAGAGACCTGGATTTTAAAGACCTTTGCATTTGGAACTCGTGGAATTGTACTGATTAGATGAGGACTATGTTCAGTGCAGTACAGTCCACTTCCTTGTGCTAACCGATAGATTATTATTATATCGTCACGCCAAATCTCTTATGGAGTAGACAGAGAGCACAGATTGCCTAATACCCTTACAAATCTGACGTGCTTCTTCTGTATATCAAGAAATAATTGCATGTTATAACAGATGATAGTGATAAATAATATATTTATCACTTTATCGGCGCTATACAGGCCGATTCCGGTACAGCGAAACCGACCTAGGTACCCTCAATGTTTTGGCTGTTGGCGGGTAACAGCGTAGGCACTGCGATCCCCAACCCGCATGACTAGCTTGAAGATTATGGGCATGAACACCTCACGAGGCCTGTGTTCCGTAATAATTATAGTGATATACTTCAATTAGTGCTATTAAATGACCGCGATTTCTCTGCAGTCGACAATAATTGGGCCAGTTAAGCCGGTACACATTTAATCATTAATGCATGATTTTCAAATAATTTTATTCAATAAAAGAAGGATCATTAAATAGCACACTTATAAACGTATAGATATGTCGTTGTAGCAATTTCCTAAATTTTCCTTTTACTTGTCTTTATATTTCCCAGCAATTTCCAGTAATTAGATTCGGACGCTGCGGGCGGCGTAATTCTGGGGACACTTCGCCGCACAGCGTGAGCAAATCGGTATTGTGTATCTGATATTATCTATTTTCTGCTGCTTTATGGAAACAGGAAACTGCTGTTAGCAGGAAATTATTATTATTCATGTATTATAATTACATGTGATAAGTAAGAAAGAGATGGCGCGAAGAGGCTCGTTAATTTAGGCGGATGTCTAGAAGTGATCTGTGACGGGTAGAGATAATGATGATGACGAAATAATAAAAAAAAATGCATCATCACGCCTTTGATTCCAGGAGAAGTTGGCAGAAGGGTATAATAAACTTTCGTTTTTCTATTAGACACGTGTTGTCCTACAACACAAGTATTTATTCATTGCAGGATTTTTACAACTAGTCCAATTATTGTTCCTTCCAATCAGAACAGACAGGTACCGATTCTTGATTCACTGTAAATCTCAATACTTTGAGCAAAGTCCATACGTGAATCTATCAAGAGAACGCTGCGGAAGTAGCCAGAAAATTTAAAGTAAATCCTATGTAAAATAAAAGAAACCTCAGAATAAGAGAGTTAAGGTCAGTATAAGGAGCTGCGTCTATTTTTCTCCAAACGTAATCCAGAAGCTAAGGATGCAGTAACCTCGAAATAAATTCAATTATGCCCATTTGTCAAGATCAGTCCCAACGAGCGTTATGAAGGAGACCTTAATTCCAGAATTGCAAAATATAGTTGTCTCTTTCACACGACTCCATCTCTTTCTTTCCTCGCAACAGATTAATGCGTGCAGCGAGCTCAAAGGCGATACAAAAAGATCGTTTAAGGACGTTTTTGATTAGTTATTTCATTTACCACTGGCGCTATTATTAATAAAATGGTTTTGTTTCGTTTTTTGTTTAATTTACTAATGAATGTTATCTCAACCACACCCTCTCCAGCGAAAGTTGTAACCAAATCGATAGAAAATAAGACAAGAGAACGTTAAATAATGAATTTTGCATTTATAATGTAACTTTAACATCAACGAATTGATTATTTATCTATAAAGAGAATAATGGAGGTGGCCAAGAAATCTGAGGTAGTGATACAATAAAAAAAATATTATTTAAATGTTGCAGTAATTAATTGTTATTATAATAATTGATGGCTGCTTTAGTTGTGTGGTTGCAAGCGCGACTGTTAATCGTAAAAACTCCTAGAAGCGGCTCGGAGTCTGGATTTGTGCCCGGTGTATAGCAAAAAAATTTAACTGCGGTTCAGACAGCAACACATACAGATGTACCACAGTACTTTAAGAAAACAAAGACTTTTCATTTCGTTTTTTATTTTCTTATTTTGTAAAGGGACATGATCATGACCGATGAAACGTGCAATTGTACTGCACTCCTCTGCCTACCTCTTCAGCGATAACAGGCGTGATGTTGCGTTTTTTATTGTAATTCGTCCACCTTCTTAAAATGTGTACTAAGTGAGTATTATCATGGCGGTCGTTATTTTAGAGCATGTAATTCTGAAAGTAATTAACGAGTTAGTAACAAAACATGCTTTAAAATGTTGCTTATCTGCGAGTATATACGGTAAGTAATGATGGGCTAGTAACTTAGAATTTAGCCTCTCAATCCGGGAGTCCTGGCTTCAAATCTATGGCGCGCACCTCTTTACAAAAATGTGCCGTTTAAGATTAAATGTCACTTGCCAACGGTGAAGGAAAACATCTTGAAAAAGCCTGCATACCTCAGTTAAAAAAATATATATACCTATGTTTAAGGCATGTGAAGTCTGCCGACCCGCACTTGGCTAGTTTGATAGACTATGGCCTTAACCCTCTGATTGCGAGAGGAGACCCGTGTTCCAGTGGAATGATAAAAGGGTCGGAGCAGAACACGCGTTTTTCCTATATAGTCTACGTAATTATTGACTACAGTAAACGAGAAGGCGCCCCAAGTTTCTTAAGGCATTAACCTCATTGAATGTTTGTTCTCACGTAGTTTGCTCAGCTGTGGCCTTCAGTAATACCTCCGACCCTTTAAATGTGTACGTAATCCCGTCGATTTAAGGTCTTGGGTACTTTATTTCTTGTCGCAAAAACATACAATGGCCTGTTCGTTAAATCGTACATTACCGGTTACTGGTATGCGTGGTGGTAACGAGTGATGTATGTGGAAACAGCACGTCAAGTTTATAAAGATATATTTGGCACTTAGTGCATTCTGTTTACACCGTTTCGGGCCTGGCGTGACGATATAATAATGATAAATAAGTATTGAATGTTTTTTAACATTCACATCTTAACGCGCAGATTCAAAACAATTCGATTTGCTTTGTCTTTCGTAATTCAAAATTCTGAACATTTGAATATTTTTTGAATCAAATTATTGTCGACTCGTGTTGTAACGGCAGGTTTAAAATTTATAAAAGAAATTAAATTGGAGAAAAACAGGCCTGAAATTTGAAAAAAATTAATTAGAAATGTTGGAATAGTCAAAATTCTAATCAACTATTTTTTTAAATACCCAGAGACTCTTTTATGTTTTTTTATGTTATGTTTTGTTCGAATCTTTTAGATGATGTATTTCTTTTGTGATTGTAAGACTTTGTTCTTAACCCTGGTCATTTTGAGACAAATGCAGGTCCACCTGTGGAACCATAAAAGGGTTGACGATGATAATTATGATGATGATGATGGTGGCGATGGTGATGAAGATGATGATGTTTTAAATCTATTAAGACACTTTAATTTACCACACATTTTGCACTCAGTGATGCTGAAGATCTTATAACCGTAACTATTTACCTAATTACGAGTATATCTTTGGGTTCCATGATACGATGTTTGCGATATTATCCTTTGAAAGATCCCTTCTTCCTTTCAACTCCTCGTGTCGTAGTTACAGCTGACAGCGTGTTTATGATAAATGACATCTGCTATATGTTCCGATCGTAACACATGCCAGTTTTTGTCTCTTTATCCCGTTTTTTGATACATTGCTTTCCTGTATAGATATATATGTATATACATTTTTTTGGGGAAGTAAAAAAGGATTTTTCTCTCTTTTTTATTTGTAAACGGGCTATTTTGGGTCTTGCATGAGGATTATTTTGGGTCACGCGGAATTTAATAAATTCCTTTTTAACCTGGCTCATTATATTTGTCCTAAATTACATTTTGTTAAATAAAAGATGAGGCTTAATATGTTTCAATATTTGGATCTCCATACTAATAAGTATTTTTACGAGTTTTGCCTAATTCATACATATCACCTGTGAAAAGAACGAGCAGAATTTGTCGAGGTTGACGTAAAAAAATGAAATCGTTTCAGTAAATCATAATAATAATGTCTCGGGACATAGTCATACATGGTTATCTGATCTTAAAACAGGCGGATTTTAGTTTTGGCATATGACATAGGTTATTTGTTTTTTTATCCCCAAATACAGAACAAATACTTGTGCTCATTAGACAATAATATTGGTAGGAATTAAATCCCCTATTTGATTGTCAATTTGTAAAATAGGTGACATTAAATTTAAATTTACCTGAACTGTCTGTTCAGTATTGTAAACCGATTATGTAAAGCGAGGAATTTCAGCAAGACAGCCAGAGTCTCGCCTCGACACCACCGATTACAGGGTACTCGAGAGAAACGACTTTTAAAGCTTGCTGCGGACGACTGGGTGATGGAACGCGTGGACCGTAATAGGGATTTGCAGTATCCGACTACATGAGAAATTGTGTTGCTACCGATAGAGAAATGTAATATTTTTGATATTGTTTCATATTGTCAAAATTCCCTGAAATATTTTATCTGTGTATGTAGCCTTTACATGTATGAACATTGAAGGATGTTAGGACGAATCCGACATTTAGATGTGTTCACGCCGCTAGTGGTGGAACAGTACCGAACGGAGCTCTCCGCGTGCGAACAACGTACCGCGTACCTATTTACCAGCTATTATTGTACATCAGTTTTTGTAGTAAACGAGATCAGTTCCAACGCATCTTTTATTTATGTTCCGGCGCGAACAGATGAGATGGTATTGACAAAATTGTTTTATTATCATAGATATCCGAACCTTGAATATTGTTATCCATGTGTCATTTTAAAAGTTTTGACGGATAGGGTATAAAAAATAAATTGACTAGAAACATGCATAACTTATTGCCAAAACAAGAAAAACAAGTCTTAGTTTCTCTGTACTAATAAAACAAACGATAAAATAAAAAAAACACTACCAATAAAACAACCGAGTAAACTTAACTACTAAAAAAATGTCAAATAAACGTAAAACTGCCATTTGACAGTTAAGTTTCACTGTTTTTCCTCATTTCATGAATATTTTTCAAAAATTGATTTAAATTTGGCTAATTTTATCCTTTTACGAGATATACGGAAAGAAAAGAAGTTAAAATTATTATGACGTAAACGTAACATCACGCCTGTTATCCCCGAAGAGGTAGGTAGGAAAATTATTATGAAACCGGATAATGTCTGCGTTTGGATATCTGTCTTATATAAGTAGGTATTAGGATAATGTACACTAAATACAGTTGTTGTTCAACATTCAGTGACAATTGGCGTTCAAACAAAAATATTCCTACAAGTTGAAATAAACAAAATTTTTCCAGACTACTTTAATTCGTTTTTAAGAGCTAAATTTGTTGGAATTGGTCCAGACAAAAACGCTCGAATGGAACTTAATTTTTAGGTTGATGTACCTTTGTCGCGGTATTTCATAATCCATGGAGCTTCAGAATATAGCTCTCGTCCAAGACCGACCACCGCAGATTGTACTCATCCCTTAATTTTTAGAAATCACATTAAAGAATAATTGGGCGCGTAATTTTTTACTTTAGGATGACAAACAAAGTTGTCTAGTTGTGAGCAGAATCACAGAAAAAACGTAAAAACATTTTCGTTGAGAAATTCTTGGGAAAAAGAGGTTTCGGACGGTCATTGCCGCCATTTCATATTCTTCTAGTCATCCTCAACTTAGTCTTTAGGTACAAAGTTTTTCCTAATTCAAATTTGCCTGTTCTGAGATATATCTATTGAATTTATTTATTTATTTCTTTATTGTTGTTATTTACTATGCCATGAAGAAAACTTTGTACCATTTCACCATTTTGTGCCACTATTCAATTAGTGCGTAACTCAGGGTGGCCAGGAAGAGTCTACTTCTCTGATTAAAGGGAGAAATTGGGTATGGTAAGTGTACGCCTCCACTTAAGGTGGAATTTATTCGTTTATTCGTTTTTAGTTTACGAAAATCTCCAAGCATTTTATTGAAAAAGTGTATTTAAAGATAATTAGCTTTTGGTTCATTCATAAAGCTTAATACCGGTTCTCAACCCACACAGCCTCTCTGACGTATTAGGTATCACCTTTTTAAAAAATGTAACTTTGCAAAAAATGCGTATTTGAGTCTAAAAAATTTTGCTCCAATTCGAGGGTTTTTTAAAGTTCTTTGACGTTGGTTTCCTTTTAATTCGTCTTAAATTTATATTTCTAGAGAGTTGTTATCTTCATAACATTTATTTAGCCAATAATGTGAGAAATGAAGTAACGTGTTTTAAAACAGTTTAATGTTTGTTAAGTCAGAGTAATATGGGACTTAGGACTTGTGAAAATTTTTCGATAGTTTAGGAAGTTTAAAATTCTTCTGTTTAACTCTAAACTTTAATCTATCAAACTTTTTGCATGAATGGAGTGTATACTATCTACGCAGTAGTTTTACTTCAAGAAGTAAAGTCACGAGTGCATTGCATTATCTTTTAAATTAAAATGCGTTTTCGTTAATCACGAAACATATCGAGATAACTAATTGTCAATAATTAAATTATATTTAGTAATGTTTTTTGACCCTAGTATCTAAAAAATTCACCGTTTAGGTACTTTTAACTTACTTCAACAAAAACTTATACTACATAATACGTAGCTGGCTACTGCAAAAGTCTGTGAAATTAAACAATCATTTTTATAGAAATGTTTGAAAGAACACATTTTGCGGCTATACTTTTACGATGTAAAAAAAACAATACATTTTACGACACTGACAGGTTCCGCTGGTTTGGTTGGGATACTGAGCCTATTTTCGTGGAGTTGGATAAAGGGTTAGGGACACATTTTCCAACACGTAAATTAAAACTTTTCCACCACTACTAGTGGATAAATAGTTTTCCAGTCAAAGGTTTGCTGGAAGAGATTTCTTCAAAAATAGGCAGTATCTTTGTACAGATCTCATTCTATTCTATATTTTTGTTCGTGTACATAAATAAATAGATTTAATATTATACCGAAAGCTTAAAAGACTGGTTAACGTTATTAAATACATTAAAATATAACAGTCATTTACCACTTATTTATTTAAAATTGGATAAAATTCCGCAAACTGAATGGATAAAGTTTAGCCTAGGACGCACTTAAACTAGGTGAAGTGATATTTTACTATTAAACGTTTCGTGAGTATTTATACATGCGATTAAATATGTAGCGGCTTAACTCACGTATGTTTTTCGGGACGGTCCGACTACTTTCGGTCTCCGCCGCGACTTCGGTGCAAACGGCGGAAGCTCATGAGGAAGGACCTCGTACAGGTCCGAAACCAGTCGGGCCATCCAAAAAACTTACGTGAGTTAAGCCGGTACATATTTAATCACGCGGTGTGATATCACACGCAGTGTGGCTAGCACTGGTCGGATGTGAAGAGCTAAAGGTCGAGCTCATTGCCGTGCTATTAGAGAGGGCTATGTCCAGCAGTTAATGGGAACAGGCTGATTATGATAATGGTGAAAATACTGGACAAAACTTTCAATGGACAAAAGTCTCAGGTCCTATCTATTTCCAAGGCTAATCTATAGTCTTAATCGTATCAGTACGTTCAAAATGTAAATGATGTCGTTATGAGGACATAGACGATGCGATAACAGTGACGATAGCTAGCAATATTTTTAATCGTAGATACCCTTAGTTTCCATTTTTTAGCAATTAAAGCGATATGAATCGCTGCCAGCATCTGCTAAAAGAAATAGTATATTTAAACCAGAACAAAACTAACATATGTAACATCACTCCTATAATCCCCAAACGGGTAGGCAGAGGAGTTTAGCGCACTCCCACGTTTCACCAGTTACGTTTAAGTTCAATCGAATAGGTGGTGAGCCTATTGCCATACACCGGGCACAGTTCCAGACTCCAGGTCAGTACTAGAAATTCTGAACTAGAAAAAATACAATAGTACCCGACCCGGGATTTGATCCCAGGGCTTCCCGACCGGCAATCGCGCTTGTAACCACTCGACCAACGAGGCAGTTTAAAAAAAAATAAAAATGTTCCATTCACCATTTCATAATATGAAGTAAATGTAACTGGTGAAACATAGGAGTGTGCTACACTCTTCTGCCTACCCCCAAGGCGATTACAGGTATAAAATAACATTGATAAAAACTACACATCAACAGGCAAATTAGCCAGATACTAGCAAGATCATATTAGTCAAGCTAATCTTCTAACAAGTTTCTGCACCATACATAGCTTCAGTTTGCTAGCTTCTATCGGTGAAGTTGTACCGTGTTGTTGCTATGTGCTCTATTCACAAAAATTTAAAATTAACACTTCAGTACATATTTAGATCCTTCCTGGAATTATCAGTCCCTAAAATACATTTGAGCAACAACTGAAATGAATAAAATTCACATCAAGTTTTCGACAGCGAATCTTTGTATCCGCTCCTAATTATTTGACGGATCGGTAAATGGATCTTAAACAAAAACTTTGAACAGAGATAGGCTTCAAAGTAAACAAGTCAACTGATGAGTTCCCTGTAATCGTATATTAAAAACAGATTATGCCTGAAAGCCAGACGGAGATGATTAATCTGTAAATGAAAAGTTGAAATGAGATACGACTGTCCATGAAACTTGGAAGGACTCGTGAATTAAGGAACATAAAAGGAAGATTTCGCAATTGATGCTCACATTCGTGTCCTTCGTCCAAAGCCTTGGTGAGATTTCGGTTATAACTTCATGAAAGCCATTAAAAGTAACAAGATGGCTTTTATTTTAATGACCTAAAATAATCATATCGACATTTAGGTTGTAGAATTAAATTCTATCAATATCATGTTGTTATGAACCTAAACGTAACATCACGTCTATAATCTCTGAAGGGGTATGCAGAGGAGTGTAGTACACTTCCACGATTTATCAGTTACGTTTACGTCCCATGGAATAGGCGGTGAACCTATTGTAATACACCGAGCACAAATCCAGACTCCGAGCCACTACTAGAAATTCTAAATTAGAAAAATCCAATAGTACCCGACCCGGGATTTGAACCCAGGATCCCCCGATTGTCAATCGCGCTTGCAACCACTCAACCAACGAGGCAGTCATGAATAATAAAAATGGAGATACTCATAATTAGTTATTTTACAACACATCTGTATTTCATTACATAGACTGCCTCGTTGGTCGATTGGTTTGAAAGCCCGACTGCCGAACGGGAGGTCCTGGGTTCAAAGCCCGGGTCGGATATTATTAGATGTTTCTAATTTGGAATTTCTAGTAATGGCTCGGAGTCTGGATTTGTGCCTGGTGTATGGTAATAGGCTCACCATCTATTCCATGAACTTAAACGTAACTCGTGAAACGTGGGAATGTTCCTCTGCCTACCCCTTCGGGGATTACAGGCGTGAAGCTACGTACATCTGTATTTTTCTAAAGGGGTCGATAGAAGAGTCATGGAGACCCTGGATTCACCACAGAATAGCGGGTGAGTAGCAACTGAGTGAGAAGTAGTGAATGGTTAGTGACTTAGCAATTGAATTAGACAAAGAAATTATCCGAGGATATAAAAATCGAAATTTTCATCATCGTTATACTTTAAATAATATTAATTTGTTATGACCAAATTGACTGACCCGCGAATAACACAAAAATCAAGCAGCATGCGGCTCTCAAACCTTGGAAAAAAGAAAGAAAGACAGAGAATCATTCGCTAAAAGGTGTTTACCAAGACTCTGCATCTCCATTATCTAATGTTCAAAAGTGCTCAAGCGAATTTAAAAAGGCAAAGTGAACAATGACAACGATTCTTCTCCGGCCGCCACAACCAAAGCAAAAGGGAAAAATAAAATTAAAAAACGATGTACTGGAAGATGCTACTGATAAACGATGATTACATAAAGATTAAAATATTATCAGATTTTACTAACCTAATTTGTCATATACATTGGCACTGGATCGTAAAGTTATTTTATATCAACGCGCGTTTTTCAATGTCAGCTAATGTCAATGTCAAATGATTTGTTTTCCTCGGAGGCAGATGGCGCCAACTTGTATGAGTGGTAAAATGTCAGCTGGGATGACGTCGTGAGGTTCTTTTTTGAAGGTGTCGGACCACGAGGAAAAGTCTGAAAGGATTGTGTTAATTGGGTTAAGAGCGACAAATAAACTTTTAATGTCGTTTCTTTGTTTTA
>DWJK01006501.1:0-10431 GCA_018248815.1 Croniades pieria auraria | reverse complement strand
AGGCGGTGCTTTCTGCCTACTTACTAAAGGACCTGGCGTGATCGTTAAAAAGAAAATGTAATATTGAAATTGTTTAGTTTATACTAAACACTAAAATATTTACAGTAGCCTGGAGTACGCTTCAGATATGGCTGAAGATGTTTATACAAAGCGGTAGACAGTTTGTTTTAATCTGTGATGAGAAAGTCTTATTTGTATGGTTTTTCCGAAACGAAATAAAGTTGCTCAAATACTTATAGTCCAAGTCAAACATACGTTGTGTACGAAAGTTTTCCATACAAACATGTGGCTTGTTTAAAAATATGTAAGAGAAGTACCTATAATTTAAAAACCATATTATACGGCATAGGTTGCCACGCTAGACAAGTGAAGATAGGCAGACTTTACACGCCTTAGACAACATTATATAAAGCTCCAAAGTGTTCAGATTTCTTTAGAATGTTTTCTGAAAACGTTACAGCAAATGACATTTAATCATAAAATGCTTATAATTTTGTAAGGTATGGGTCAGTATTTGAAAATGGCAAGTTTAAATTCTAAATCACTTGTATATTACTGATTGGTGAATTATTCGTTTATAATGTAGTTCATAATACAATATTTTACATATATATGCATATATAAAAGATGCATATTGTATATTCAGAGGAAAGATCGTAGTTCTGGCAAGGTTCCCGAATGAAACCGATGTGTAAAGTGAAGCACCCGGCGTCGTCGGCACTTGGATTATTGGTTGCTGGTGGTAAAATATTATCAGCTTTTGCTTCGGAATACACGTCAAAAGTAGATCTCTGATGTTACCCTTATATAACAGTCGTTAAACCTTGTAAAAACCCTGACGGGCGATTTAAAAACATTCGATAGATAGGCTTGTCAATAATCGTTATCTCTACCAATCCGTACTGGATCGCTGGAGCAATTCCCAGATGTGGTACAAATGCAGGAAAAACTTGCTTAGCTGTGGGATGTAAATAGGATTGGGGAAAGATAATAATCTAGAAATATACATTAAAATATATTTTGGAGTTATTTGCCTTTGTAGTAGGCAGAGACTAATGATTTTCAAGACGACGACGGTCAGCGGATAAAGTTAGGAAAAATATGATCAGGGAATTATGTACTGAAACGGATGCAGTAACTAGTATTAAAGATGGTAAATGGTTTGGGAATAAGGGCATAGAAAAGGGCATAGAAATAATATATGAGAGTGAAGTAATATCTCAGTCATGAATTTCCCAGAGGGGATAGTACTATTTTCTAGGGAGTGAGCCTATTGATTTTTTCTTATTCTTAACGCTGGCAAACAGGCAGACGGGCCACCTGACGGTAAGTGGTCACCGTCGCCTATGGACACGTACTACACCAGGGGCGTTAATGAAGTAAAAGTTTTACTTTATTAAAACAACCAAATATATTAAGGGCAGCAGTAATAATAAGTATCGATCAAAACATATAATAATTGCTTGTAGGTATATTGAACGGTAAATTATGAACATAAATCGCATTGGAATTAAATAAATTACATTATGATATGTTATTAAATCAATTTTAATTAACCTTTTGAGCCCAAAACGTGAGTGTATCTCGCCACAAAGAAATATTGAATCATGTTGCTGGACGAGTATATGGTATGAGTAATCCATTTGATAGATTATAGGCAGGTCAAGATGCATCAAAACATAAGCCAGCCAAGTATGACTACAGCATAATATGACTACAGTATGTACCAGTTTTTGTCACGTATGTTTGATATAGATAGGCTGACTAGATTCGGAACTATTCTAGGTCTTGATTAAAGTATAAACTTAAACATTGCTTAGGAATGAACCTTTTGAAAGCCACTACAAAGTACATACGATTATGACGCCATGTTTATAAGTATTAGGCACCCCGTGAATTCCCAAATACCGGCAAATCTGTATTGCTGCGTGTTTAATGTTTTAAGGGAATGGTTTGTGGTTACTTCCAATGTTATTCATACAAAAGAAATGCCGCATCAGAATGTTGTAACAATCTTCAGTGCAACAAATAGTGAATTGCAATAAAGTGCATTTTTATGCATTTATTATGCATTTTAATGCATTTTTTATGTATTTTTTATGCGACTGCAACAATGTTTGTCTTCCCTCAATTTTTTTGCTTACATTTGAATAAGCAACATTTAGTGATTTGATAATGCCCAAAACACGCGAAACTTTTTCAAGTGTAACGTGCAAACATTTTGACCCTACATGAACAAGGCAATAGCCAAGTTCAGATGACAACCAGTGTGAAGTATGCGCAAAGCGCGGTGCAAAATGTAATAAAACCGTTTAAGAATGCATGCAGCAATGAGAATAAACCCCGAAATGGCAGAAATCGTAAAACCACTTAACGTGAGGTTCGATTTTTGGCTAGAGACTATGAAAAATCGATTCCAGTCATCTTTTGACTTGGCTATAGTCAACAATGAGGCATCAGGAAAAACAATAGGTACGATTAATGTGAGAAGAAGACTTCTCCAGGTTGGTCTTAAAGATTGTAAAGATCGAAAGAAACCACTTCTCTCAGAAAAAAATCGAAAAGCTTGCTTAGAGTAGGCCAAAAATAGTAATATTGTATCCAGGCAGACTAGGCAAATATTTTGTGGTCTGACAAAAACAATGTTGAGGTATACGAAGACATTACTGACTACTTTTCATTTCGATACATGCTATGTACATACTAGTAAATATATCCTGTATGTTATCTAGACGTGGCATGTATAATTGTATCTTATTTTACCTAATTTCCAGGTTTTTTAACTCCGGCTGCGCCCTATGTGAGGCGTCGTATTAGCGAAGGCTATATTTCAAAGTTCGTGGTGCCTACGATAAAGCATGGCAGTTATGATGCGTTATGATTTGGTGATGCATTGTTGCTGAGGGGATGGGGCAAATGTTCGTTTGCGAAGCGTGAATGAACAGTGCGAAGTATACAAACGTTCTGAATAATGTCTTGGCGCCATCGCTTTTGGAAGTTTTTGGAGACACCAACATGGACAAAGCCAAATTCAGTGGCTTCAGGAAAATAGAGTTGATGTCTCAGATTGGCTAGCCCCATCACCTGTTCTCAACCCCTTCGAATATTTATGGGGTATGTTGAAAAAGAAGATGTGGCGACACAGTATAACGTCAAAAGTGTCAATAAAAGGGGCTCTTTTCAACGAGTGGAAAAATATTTCTAAGAAAGAGTTCTAACGGCTCCAAACGAATATGCCAAAAAGGGCTGCTGTGATTTCTGAGAAAAGAGGGCTGTGTAAAAATTAAATATCGCAATAAAAATACATTTTAAAAGTATATTTAATTTCACTTAGTTGTAATCTAGCCCAACTTTTAGAAATTGCGGGTTTTTGTTGTGCCCAGTACTTAGGAACATTACTTGTCACACAATCCCTTTATCATACAGAATTGAGAAGGAGTCTTAGTCTAAATTTTATTGTTACATTAGAATTAATGAACAAATAAATGCTATTTATTTCTCTGGTCCTTTGGCTCAGTTAGCCTGACTACTGGGCCGGGGGTCGTGAGTTCAATTCCCAAATGATCAAATCAAGCCTGTATGACTGTACCATTATTTGTATAAGTTTATATGAAATGTACGCAATATGTACTTGTTAGGTATGTAAGGATAGAGATATTTGCTAGCTGCCTCCCCTCAAGGGATCTGGCGTGACGGTATAAAAAAATAATTATTATTATCATCACATTATAAAAAATGTATGATATATATTAATAAATCGTTATCATTAAATAACATAATAATTATAACATGTGTTATATGTTTAACAAAAAATAATCAATACCTATATGTACGGAGAGGCTTACTTATTATCTGATAGACAAATGGATTTAATTAAGCGCCATTAGCTGGCTGCTGTATAAACAGTTGTGTACACCCCCCCCCCCCTCCCCTCCTTCCCCCCACCCACAGCAACAACATGAAAAGAATAAACAAATAAAACAAAGTGAACAGCAGTACTTAACGTAGTGATGGATTATCAGATAATTAAACATATTTATATGAATAATTTAAAACATTTTCGTTATAATATTTTATAAGTGACGAGCAAGGAAGTAAGCTCATTATGGACTACGGGCGTCTGGATTATTTACGGGGCGATACATCAACTCACTGTACTGTTAATTTATAAAACATAATTAATAATGTTACTATTAATTTCTTTTTATTATTTATTTATATGGCGGTATATAATATTAGACTTTACGTTAAATCGGTTAAGTTAATGTCCAAATTAAATGGCGCTGGTATCTACGTACAGAGTAAAACAGTGACTTATAGATGATATTTCTTAATTGTTTTCACGTATCTTTGTTTAAAACTTGGCGTGCATGTTCCCTCCCTTGCACTCTGCTGCCGCCGGCCGCCTGTTACGGGTACTTACTCGTACAATGTTTGAGTACTATTTAGCTGTCTGTACGTCATTATCAAACAATAGATCTAACGATTTCGTCCCAAGTGTTCTTACGGGCAAAATTGTGTCGCTGTCCTCATTATACAGTTATCATAGATAATGTAATTACTCATTAGGGTTGCCAATTTTAGGATGATTAAAAACAGAGAGCTCATTTTTTTTTAAATTCAAAACCATTGAAAAATAAAATTATAATGTAGGCTTGACACAGAGATATTATATATAGAGTAAGGAAGACATACGGCTGCCTGTAAGCGGCAACGTCCGACGGCTAGAAAGAGAGAAACGATCGCGATACCTCTATCTCTCTCTATATCACTACTGAGTCACGCTAGCCCTACCTGTGCGTGCGCGAGTAAAAAGAGATAGATAGGTAGCCTCATTATCGTTCTCTTTTTTTTCGTTGAACACATTTTAGCCTGGCTCCCTTAATCTATATACGTATCTTTCCGTTCTCTATATACAATATCTCTATGACAATTCGCTAGAGAATTTAATGTTAATCTTTTAAATTATTATGATTTTCATATTTATTACTTTTATTGACACCGTCATATTGCCTGTTGTACCATTTATTACTCACACAGCTCTATCTGCTCTATGACATGAGCGCGGAGTGCGGCTAAATTAGAATTAAAAATTTTCTTCAAATTTACTTTACGATTATTCGTGAGCATGTCTAAACCACTGAAGAAACAGATAAGATCTTGACGAAAATGAGTCCACCATTTTTTATTGGAATGCAATTAAATATTTATTATAGGTATTATATCTTACTGTTTATTTCCATAAAGGTATAGTTTGAGAGTACAGTGGAAAACGTGATAATATATTGGCACATTATTGTTCATCACACTTATTAAGAATGCCTCGTTATACCCATAGTTACCTACTGTTTACTCGTTGCCATGGAAACAGAAATACGTGAGCCCAGTGGAGGTCGTACGCGGCAAATCAAGGTAGTATTTTGGGATTGAGATTGTCAAAAGAAACGGGAAATGTTTGTATAGGAATAACTAAGTTGATCAACATGTATATAGTTTGCTTCGTACTAATATCGCCACACCTATCTACTATCGGTAATTTCCAGGATCAATATTTATCATAAGTCAATAGAAGTATATGAACTTGATAAAGTTTTCAGCTCAAAAGTTTTCAAAAGATTCAAGTTTTATAAATATATCTTCAAGAACAACAGCCCTCGAAACATTCAATACATCGTTGTAGCCAAGAAATATTAAAGAGACTTGCTTTCGTCTGAATGTCCAGCAATACGGTCACGGTCCTTGTCCCTTTGATAAGATAAACTTACCGAATTATTGTGTAAGAACGGATTGTAGTTAAATATAACATGTCATAACAATTGTTATTGTGTTTGATTTAAATGTAATAAATTTAAATAGGAAATATATCTATGTAAATGTATGTATGTATGTACATATATGTATGTGTCGTTCATCAGCCATTCGGTTATCATAACACAATCTCTTCGAGCTTACTTTGGAATCAGATAGTGTGGAGAGATCCCAAAAAATATATATATTTATATATAATTGCTAGATGGAATTTTTTTTTCTTCGCTTTGGTCGCGCCATGTAATACCGCGCTTTCTTTGGTTCTTATAACCACAATATTTTAATTAATATTTTATTCCAAACTTGTTATCATTTCACTGATGGATACGGCTTTCCTCTCAACATGAATGGGCTAATGCTAAATGGAAGTTGGTAGACATTTTTTTAGAATGTTAAGGTGTGCAGGTCTTCTGACGTGGTTTTTCTTTATTGTTATAGCAAGTATTATTTAAACATTCGTATCGGGGAGAAATATAGTTCATGTACCTGTCTAATCATCCGTGTCGGGGCGGGAATAAAGAAATAGAAAACAAGGAGTCAGTCCCGTGGTATTACACTGTAACTTTAAAAAAAAAGTACAATAACTTATTGTACTTTTTTTTTTTTTTAATTCGTTGTTGTATGTAGGACATCATACGACTTTTCGAACGTCAAGGTGAATCAATCTGTCAGTTGACGAGTTGGTTAAAGCATAATTAGATCCAAATCGTAATACGTCTGCTTATTTATAGCACGGGTTCTTTTTTATACATAATCTGAAGAGGTTCTGTAACTTTTAAATTTAATCTATGGCTTTTTGTATATACGTACTACTACTTTGTACACAACAAATGTTTCTTAACCCTAGTAGATACAAGTAGTAATATCTAAAAACATTAAGAAAAATGTTATACTTATAAATATGCAGTACTAGAAAAACAGAATCCGGTATTATTAAAGTTTTTTGTTAATTAATGTTAATAAATTAAAATTTATACCAAGAGCTACTCAAAAATCATTACCGGTAAGCATCATGGCTTCGTCAAGGGTAGCATCTGATATCTCTTTTCCGCCATTTTCTGCTTTAGTGTGCGCGGCCATTTTGTTTTTCTGAAAATGAATACATATAATGTTGAAAACTTTTGTGCGTCCATAATACCTTTTTAATATGAATATGACTTATTTATTCATCAACTGACCATGAATATTGCAGTCGAGGAAAAATAAAAGTATTTGAAACGAGGTCTAACAATTAAAAACAGTGAGGTTGTGATCGTGATCTCGTAATAAAAATTGTCATTTTCTCTCATAAATGTAAGAATGCAAGGAAAAACTTATTTAGCGAATTATTTAATTAGATATTTAATGAGGTTTTCTACCTTCATTCAGCGGCTACGCTAGTAATTGGTGTTTCTGTTTATTCCCATTTATCTCATATTTTTTAGGTTAATCCTTATTAAGATTAATTTAGTCTGGTTTGATATTTATATTCATTTAAAGTTAGCAAACAGATATTCTGATTATCTCCCTCCTTCCGAAAGATCCAATTCTGAAGTCTTCTTAACTGCACTGTAATCCCTTGTTAGGAATAAGTATTAGTTGTGTTTTATTTAAAGTTTTGAAGTAATCCAATGTCTTAATAAGTATTTCAATAGCTATCATCGTATCAGTCAATTCACTGTTGGGCATTAGCTTCTCATAAGATGAGCGTAGTTAGTTCCCTGCCGGACCTTTCAGCCAGAACTAAACAATCATTATTCTATTGTAGTTTTCTAATCTATAAACGGTTATAGTTTAATTATTAAAAGTCATGAATCTAAGTCGAAAAATTGTAGTTTTAAATCAGTTCAAACATCAAAAGAACATCCCATTCGGTATAAACGACTTTTTGACTATTTATTTTCGCTTATATTTTAATCAGTAAAAAATATCTACTGTTATTCATTCATTAAAGCAATCACTTGTATATATGTAGATAAATACCTGCTTATCGTTCGAAAACAAAACAATCAACAATAAACAGGTTTTCATGAAGTGAAAATGTAGAACGCCTATATAATTATGACGCTTGATGTTAAGGGCTCGCCATTGACCATACACACTCGTATATCTTTTTGTTTTTTATTTTTCTTTGATTTTGCTTATCTATGGAATGTTAAAAATGTATCTGTCAAAAAACGTCGCAGTTTTATTTTTGTGTTATTTAAGTATTATGTTTTTAATACCTATTTGTAAGAAAACTCGTATACATTTTGGCTTCGTATGGAGAATTATTTAAACTTCTCATTTGTCCAAAATAAAATACTTTTACAATCGATATAGATGTGACATGGTTTTCTTAATTAAATAAATAGGTATATCAAAAGTATCGAACACTGTCTGTTATTGTAGGTAACACAGTTTATACGCATATTGATCTTTAAAATATATAAGGTGGGAAGAAATGGTTAGAAAAATTCTTCGATCTCTTCAATTTAGCGTTAGTTGTATTACGTCAAGACATTTTCCTTATAACTGGTATATAAGAGTAATGTTTCAATATATACAAAATATTTATATACAAGATTGTTAATTATGTTGACGGTTCTTTAATAAAAAAAAATATTTATACTATATATTATGCTATGAAGATATATATACAAATGTGTTTGAAGGTTTTTAAATATGTTATCGCTCTATGCCAAAGCCTCTCGTTGGTAGACATTTTTAAATTATCCACTGCGAAATTTAATTTTGAAATTTTCAACATTTAATTCGACGAAACAATATAATCTGTACATATAATAAAACTGTAACTGATCGCTGTCTGTACATGGCTAATATATCTAAAAATTCATAATGGGGTTCTTTTATATACGCAAGAGAATCCAAAAAAATGTTTTTTCATTTTGTCTGTTTGTCTGTATGTTTGAATGTTTGTGCACGCTAATCTCAGAAACGGCTTAGCCGATTTGAAGGCAATTTTCAGGATAATATTGTGATGGGCTTCACTTAACATTTAGTGTGATTTTCATTTAAATCGGTTAAAATATAGATGTTATGTCGATTTATTTTTCAAAACTAGCGAAATCTACGCGTACGAAGTCGCGGGCACAGCTATTTTTTACTGTATTTACTGTTGGTGATCATAGCGTGATGTTCGTAAAATAATGTTTTAATAGATTGCTCCGTAATTAACGCGGGTGAAACCGCGGGGCACAGCTTGTTATGTATATAACTGAAATATATTTCGTAGTGAGTTTAAAAATAAGCCTTATATATTAGTCTAAATTATCAATAATTTTTTTTTATTATTGCAATGTTACAAGTAAGTGAGTAACTTTTTGTACAATTTATCAAAATGTAATTAAAATAAAATAGGAAGAGGAGTGCAATATTTCTATTTGAAAAATCGTCGTATTTTTTACCCGTTTTGTAAGTTTTCGCCAATATTTTTCCGTCATATGATTAATCACATACTATGTCAATATTTTCTCTCGAGAGTTTGTCTACAGTAAACGAGCACGTTACTGGAATTTTAATTTTATTTAATTCAATATTTTACACCTAATACAATTTTATAATATTGCCCATATATAGCAATTTAAAGGACGATTTTTCATTTACGTATAGTACTAAAACAAAAGCGCTTAATAAATTCTATATAATTCATCTCGACTGTCATTCAATTATAAATAAATATTATATTTCGTTGCCACTGTTTAATTCTGACTAACCTTTTAAAATTCCAAATGGTAGCGCGTGTGTTACATTAGTCGGTACGGAAAATATCGCGTAGTTCCGCCGTTCCGCCGGCAGGTGGCGCTGCACGGTGTACGCGGTGGTCAAAACGCAAATCGTTACTGATTTGCTTCCGTCGAGCGTAGTGATTATATCTAAGGCGTTATATCACCGTTAAAACAGAACTGTTTACGTTCAGCTCACTTTTGTGAGCGCGATAACACGCCGCGGGAGTCCGCCTTGGGGTCGCTACTGAGGGTTACATGATAGTTATTAACTAGATATTACGTTGAGACCGAAAATATTCCAAGTAAATCATTCAGTTGTTCTTGTGGTGCAAATAGATCCAAGATAGTATTTATCTGGCTATATTCAAAATTAAATTATTTTTTTATTTGGGTACGGTCGATGATTTGACTGCCTCGTTGGTCGAGTGGTTGCAAGCGCGACTACTGATTGAGAGGTCCTTCGCTTGATCCCCGGTACCTACTATTGGGTTTTTCTAACTTCAAACTCCTAGTAGTGGCTCGGAGTCTGGATTTGTGTCTGGTGTATAGCAATAGGCTCACCTATTCCATAGTGGGACAAATTCGTAACTGGTGGAATGTGAAAATGTACTACACTTCTATGCCTACCTTTTCTTGGATTGCAGTCGTTATATTGCGTTACGGTCATGTCAAATTATTTCGTCATTATTTAACGCCTTTTGTTCTCGAACTATCTTAAGGCTTCCATAACCTTTGAACGAATATACATAGATATGTCGCTTGGAAGTACTCGTATATGTATGTTTATTAATGGTATATATACATCTCATGGCAGAACAGATGGCCGCTGGGGCCGAAAAGTTCTCGAATGGAGACCACGGACCGGTAGACGAGGCGTAGGACGGCCTCCCGCGAGATGGACGGATGACTTGGTCAC
>DWJK01006500.1:0-10431 GCA_018248815.1 Croniades pieria auraria | reverse complement strand
AGAACGCGATGGCGGAGCACTGTGGAAGCCCTCTGCCCCACCTAGGGGCCACAGGACATTAAGTAAGTAAGTAAGTAGTACTTTTTAATTAATTTCTTTTACAACCTCACCTCACCACCGATTCCCTGGGACCTAAATGTAACTGGTGAAACGTGGGAGTGTACATACTACACTCCTCTGCCTACCTCTGCGGGGATTACAGGTGTGATGATACGTTTTCTTTTACAACTTTTACCTAAATTAAATATATGTATAATCATGACGGCAAGTGAAACTTCAATTAATTATGAATTAAGTCCCATAAATAAGTAGAACATAAAATCATGCCTGCATCCTGCCAAGAGGTTGATTATTAAAATTTTGAAGTTACAAAAACCCAATAGTACTAGACCTGAGCGTCAAACCCATGATCTCTTGCTCATCAGTCCCTTACAAACAATAAGCCAACAAGGCACTCATGTATTAGACATTACTGTAGATCTTATATATGTATAGGTTATATAAAAAATTAGTAACATGGCACCTGTAATAGCTGAAGGGGTATGTAGAGGAGTGCAGTACACTCCCACGTTGCACCAAGTATGTTTTAAGTTCTATGGAATAGGTGGTGAGCCTATTGCTGTACACCTGGCACAAATCCAGACTCCAAGTCACTACTAGAAATTTTAAATTAGAAAAATGTAATAGTAACAATCTCACGATTGGAACCCAGGACTTCCTGATCAGCAGTCAACGCTAGCAACCACTCAACCAACAAGGCAGTCCTAGATTATATAAGTATAGATAAATGACTTCTGCCTTTAAGATTGCGCAACAATAAACATATGAGTGCATGAAAAGAGTTTGGTTCATAATGTTTGGTTAATGCAGTCTAATTAGTAAGGTTAGAAAAACTCAATTTTTTTTATTTATACCACCTCAGACCAAATAGTCTATTGCATAGGCATATGTCCATAGAGTGACTTAAATCCACAGAGTCCACAAGTGACTTAAATCAATATTTATCCTTACCTTCTGTGTCTTTTGGTAATGTGATAAAGGGCACCCTTTTTTTGATTTTTGAAGATTGTAAGATGGCAACTAGCGTTTTTATTTGTTTAAATTTTTTTTTAGGATTTGTTGATAAGTTATTATTAGCCTCTTGTATAGCTTTCTGTATCTTTTGGGATTCCCTTACTGACTTGTCTAGTTCATAATAATGTTTTAGCACAATGTTTTTTAATATGATATACATTCCTTCAGTGTATTCTAGGTTAAGACATTTTTCAATGAAGTCTCCTAAAAGTGGATTTTCTTTGTGAACTCCAAAGTGAAGGCTAGAAAACTTTTTTTTCAGTTCATATGTCACAGACTCAATTACCTGAAAACAGATTCTACAGTTCAATATGCGAAGAGCAGAAGATCGAGCTCAGTGGCGTACTATTGCAGAGGCCTATGTCCAGCAGTGGACGGGAGCAGGCTGATGATGATGATATGAGTCTATCAAAGATCTTGAAATTATAGCAAAAGAAAGAAGTTCAATCAAATTATACTTGAAGTCATTAGAAGATTGAGATACCAGAGCTAAGAGTAACAGAACTCGCTTACTTCACCTATTGCCAATTCTTCGGCAGATAATACCAGCACATTGAGGAAATGGATAAACAAATAGTGCATTAGCACAAGGGAAATGTGCTCCATACAAAACTAGATCATGCTTACGAATAGGGGAGATTATCAAACGTGAGACATGAGTTAATAAAAAAATACGAAATGGAGGCAAAAAGCATAAATTTTCTTTGATATATTTATTAATTATAACAATAAGTATAGAATTTAAAACACACGTACACAGTCATCGTCTTCTGATAGATCCACAATTGTAATATTCTCAGACATAATGTAAGTAGTTAGATGTATTAAATTTTGTTTAGCCTTTTCGGTATTAATAATAAATTATTTATCGTTTTAACTACTTCGATATTTTTAACCCAATTCGTTGCCGCAGTCATCAATAATCAATATAACTAAAATAAAATTGAACCTTGGTTTAAAAAACTTCGAACAAAACTCATAGTTATTTTGCACATATCACAGAGATGTTATAATTACTAAAATATTATAATATTTTTTGTATGTACCTATGATAAAAATAATGAATTTAAACCTGTCTTGACATTTATCTGTGACAAATTTGACTGTCATTCATATGGATTTTCTTAAACTTTCCACCGTTTTGGATTACTTTTGTTCGGCCATATATTAGTAAAACGAAATAAAAAGTGTTATACACGGAACTCACCATTAATATACTGGATCTCGTAGTCTATTTCAAATTGTATGTTATAATAATACCTCAGTAACCACAATTAATAGAATATTATTAACACACATGTGTAATAATTATCTCGACCACATTTTCTACATAACATGACCAAACAATGTTTAAAAGGGAAAACAATTTAGTTGGCTATACTAACTAAAGTGTGTTTAACATAGTAGTGACTAATGACTGTGATTTCCGTTATATAGTAATTTTTCGAAATTAATTTAATTTTACTTCTGTGCTAATGGAAAAAAAATTTTAAGCACTACTAAAATTTAATATCACGCGAAGAGTAGTGCAAAAGGTCGTAAGCAGCATGCAAGACTTATACGTTTGATTGCATTGCCATGGATGGCACCAAATCACATATGAATATTTCTTTTTTTTGTTAGGCTTTAACGTACATACGATTCATATATACATTAGGTCTAATTACACAATTGATGGCTTTTTTAATCAGCCTAAAATTCTAATCCTGTTGCGCGTGGGCACCACGCATAATTTTTTTTCGTACTAGGTATGTAGGTGGTAGATGTTAATGAAATATACTATCATGGAGGTACCGTAATAACACCATAAACAGAAAAGTAAGGTATAGATAGGGCTTTTGAACCCAGACCGATAACTTGTCGCGTTTCTAATATAAACGAGAATAATAAAACATGATTCAGATAAATATATCTTTATTTAGAGAGGCCAATTCAAAACTATTGTTGAACAGAGGATATAGATAAGACTTCCATAGTAGATAATTAATTACGAATCATATTGTAACATTAAAAATGGCTTATGCCTTCATAAAATAACTAACATTATAATATTATACTGAATCTCTTACGGTATTGCTTCACCCGAGAATAAACATTACTAGCGGTTGCTACATTGATTCCGGTAACACTAACTAAAATGGTTATTTCCGAAATACATTTTAAATGCCTCTATTAAATCGTACTGTAACTACTGATATAGCGAAATATCATTAACATTGTCCCAGGTGGAGCAGTACCATTACTGTTACATGGAACCTTTAAAATATAATTTTCTAATTTACAATAAAAATACTAAGCAATAAAAATGCAACTGCAAAACATTGAGATGGATTATATTTGGGCTAACTAAAGATGTTACAAATTCAAGTATCTACGCAAAATAAACATCGTAACATAATTTTAGATTAAATACAACGAAAACGACACATGGGTATGTATATATACACACGAATATGTGGTATGCGCACAAATATCCATACAACATAATAATGGAACATTATGTTACCAACCGCCATTACATTATAAAGCTTGGTGCGTCATAAGGAGTGAATGACAGATACAATCATTTTCGCGCGTTAATTTTTTTTGTTTTTTTTTTCAGCAAACACAAATCTCAAGGCAACAGTTAGGCTGTATGATATTAATAAAGCTACAAGAAATTATAAATATATTTTTAATCACAAAAAGGTCAAGTGACTAATTACTAATGGCATGTAATTTTATTTTTTGCGCGAATTACCTGAGCAGCGAGTAAGAGAAGGTATTATAATAAGAAGTACCGAATAAAAACAGTTACAATGGTTATTTATGGCCAGTGGCCAACAAAAAGGGGGAATTAATGAATAAACTCTCATATGACGTAGGCAAAATGTACGGATCGTTTTTTCTATTGGTTCAATCTAAAATCGTAATCAACAGTCACATTTTACATTACAATATGTTCTCTATACCATCCAAATAATATCTAAGACAATATGGACTACTTTTATTCAAAGCACCGTGGTGGATGCGTTTGTATCCTTACAATTATTACAACAAACATAATCACGTCTTCTTATCTACATAATTATTTGTATTTATCGCAATATTCACAATTTTTCACTTTTTAAAATTATTATTCCATCTTGAATTTGTCTAAGTCGTTGTTGATATTGACCCAAAGTCCACCTCATCTGAAATAAAAAGAAACAATACATGATTCATGCAAAAAGGCGTTGTTTATGGATTTCGGCATTTTAAAGTTTATCATTAATCACTTCTCGATCATCAGTATCTCTCAACTCAGTTGAGAGGTTCAAAAAGTGTTTAGATCCTTTTGAAGAAGTAACATCGAACAACATACAGTGATGCTATTAATAAATCTGTATGACTCAATTGTCCAATCTATCTGCACGATGTTAACTGTAGTTCAGGAAGCCAAATTTTTATAAAAAATAAGAATTTAAATTTTTATAATTACGTTAACTATTTGCAGCAAATGTAAAGAGAGTTGTTAATCCAGTAGTTTTTCATCCCAAGAATACGGTAATTTTTTTTTCGACAATATGTAAAACAGCTGTGCTGCTAAATGATGAACAGATGACTACTTTAATAGTGATTTATTTTGGTGAATTTTAGTTACATTGGTTATTTTTTTAAATATATTTTTGTGATCGTAACTAATGCTTATATACAGCTTTGTATTCATAGGTATTGATTTAAACAGTTTAGCCTTATGCATAAAATAGAAAACTTGAACATATTAATGTAATTACTGCTGCTAGGCAGCAACAACCAGTATTGTGACCCTACAGTCAACCCATTAGCAGGGGATCCTAGTTTCTACTTTGCATGTGGTATACCTGTCTGCGGCAG
Source organism: Croniades pieria auraria (assembly GCA_018248815.1). Lineage (NCBI taxonomy): Eukaryota > Metazoa > Arthropoda > Insecta > Lepidoptera > Hesperiidae > Croniades > Croniades pieria. The sequence continues at coordinate 5,502 of DWJK01006500.1, read as the reverse complement.
GCGGCTAGTCGGAGCGAGCAACGTGGCGACGCTGCAGTGCCACGGCCAGGTCGTGCTGCAGCGCCGCCTTCTGCCGCGCCACGTCCGCCGGCACCACGGACCGCAGTCCGTTCACTATGTCCTTTGTTTTGCCTGAAATATCAATATAAGATTGTTAACTTTCCTGAAGGAGAGTTATAATTAAATTAATATCCATTATTATTTAATAAACAATAAATATATTTTATAGAATACTGTGTATCGTTACTTTAATCACATTTTATAAGAATGATTATATTTATATATATGATTGATGATTTATATTATTATATATGATTAAAAATGATTAATGAACACGAACCGCTTTTAATAAAAAAACTATGAATATAGGTTACCAAAGTAAATGTCATTAAGTGTGTTTCTTATTTTATTCTCCATATCCTCAACCATGCGGCCAATGTTTGCTATGTGAGGTGTCACATCACTCACTGCTGAGTCCTGTTCGGCCTGGGAACAAATGATAATTACTATTAATTTTTCAAATGAAATACAGTTGAATACAGGACAAAAATACAGTTGAAACATGAGCGTGTATCACACTCCTTTGCCTGCCCGTTCGGGAATTCCAGATGTGACGTTATATTTAAATACAACAGCTTTTAAACAGATATTGTAGGTCATAGAACAGTTTATGCAGACAGTACCCCAGTGTAAATCTATTTCTACTATGGAGCTTTTTCTATTATAAAATAATGTGTTATGATCTGAAGACTGATTTCTATTTCATATGCAGACATGAAACACGTTTCTGACCATCTCTGAATAGGACATTTTCTAATTAATGCTACCATGTACTACAGAGACTAATGATACTGTTATGTATAGGTACGTAAATTGGCGGCTGGAAACGATGCAATGTACTGTATAGGGTGATGAACACAAGATCCTTTCAAAGTCCACAAACTGTTTATTTAAACTCTAATGTATCGCTGGTATCCGCAGTAATCGTTTCCTCTTATCGCTTGTTGAACCTCTCTTAATCGCTTCCAGAAATATTCGTGTCTCACTGCTTTTTTTTTCTAAATGTCTTATGCTGTTGACCCTAATGGCTTCTACAGCTTCACCGGGTTTTAGTGGCGAACCCAAGTGGCTCCGCCTGAATTAAGGAGAGTGGGGAGGGGTAGGAGTGAGGTCCAGCACGGGCTGGACCTCCGGCTCCGCCTAGCGAGAGAGGGACTAGGGGCTGTGCGACCGACCCGTCAGCGGTTCTTGTCTGACTCGGACCTAGGCACGGATCGACACGGTGTGTGCTTATCGAAGGGCGACGGTCAAACGTGCGGGGGCGCCGCACGTCTGCCGTGTGGAACGCGGTGTCTTCGTCCTCGCCGGCGGGGACGGCGCGTACTTATGTGGGGGTTGTGTAGTGTCTGGGAGGGTGACGAGTCCTCCGGAGGAGACCTATTTGCCGAGGCACGTATTAGATGACCCTGTCGACGATATATCGTCGACAGGGTCATCTAATACGTACCTCGGTCTCCTAAGAGGAGCCGGCTGGACGGCCAGGGTACGAGACAGTGTTCCTAAGGGGGTTTTTTTGGGTGGACGTCAGCCTTGTCGAAGTAGCTCACGGCTTGCTTCTTCAAGAACTTGCTTGCTTACTTCTTCTTTTCTTCTAATTAAAGAACTGGGCTATTGTATCTAAATAAAGGTCCCTATGGAGATCTAAATTACGCATGTACCAGGGTGTCCCTCACTGCATCGCTCACACTGATTTTATGTACCGTTCAAGCGGATTCGGGTGAATTCGGGAATGTTCGACAAATTTTTCAGAAACCAAGCTCCGCCCACACGCCGGCCGTGTTACTTTTGTAAACAACTCCGGACGCCAAGTGATAATGGACCTTAATTCTTTGAGGGTAAGGTTCGATCTCGCTTGTCATGTTAAATACTATTAGGTGTATGTATACCCATATGCGATACATAACGAACAACGAAGTTTCGAGATAGTATCGTTCATAACAATACTAAGATTAATCCTATTAACTTCTTATATTAAATTGACTCATATACACTATTATTGCTATTTCTACAGTCCTCTTCAAGGTGCTTGCAGATATCTATGGGTAGTAGTGGCCACTGGTAACTACTTCCTGTTTATTTCAAGTTGTGTGAACAATCGAAGCATGTCCTTCCTCAAGTTTATACCAATACTATTACACAAAGAATCTTCTTCGCATCTGTGTTAGATATTGACTGCCTTGTTCGTATAATGGTTGCAAGTGTGACTCATTAATCAAAAGGCCTTGGGTTCTATTTCCTGGTTATGCTAAGTATTATTGTTTTTTCTAAATTGAAATTGTTAATAGTAGTTCAGTCTGCATTTATGCCCGATATATGGCAATAGGCTCCTCTTATTCCATGTGACAAGAAACAGTTTACGAAAAATGGGACTATTACACTCCTACTGCCTACCTGAAGAGGTAGGCAGAGAAAAGGATGGCAATATAGGCACTATGTACGAATTATTATAAATTAATAATTAGTGTTATGTGTATGTATGAAAAAAGGGGTGAATGCAGAAGAAGCACCTCAGGTCTGTATGGACGGAAATACTTAGCACTCAGTGCTTTCTGCTTATCTGAAATTAAGATTACTTTTTTATCTTAAGCATTCTATCTAAAAAGAAACATAATATAAAAAATGAAAACATGTCTGTAAATGTAAAATATTACACGTAATATAATTTAAAAAAAACTATCTTTTATACTGATCTGTAAACTGTAATTTTCATTTATTATTTAGTTACATTTATAACATGATAGTTTTAAACGTGACATTTATTGTTGACGGTTTTCATAAAACCAAATGTTTCAAACAATGACACCTAGTAAAATAATAAATTACATAACCTGTTCATTTTAAACAAATGAAAATGAATAAAACCATGGTCTCAATTCAGAGCAAATCACGACTATTATTACAACATACCACAAACATGCATGAGCGCGCGCGCTCTGCTCTGACAAACCCAACAGGGAAATAAACAAATGAATATGGCCACCATAGAAACACAATTATTAAAATATATGTTTTTATGATAAGGTCTGTTGACATCGTATATAGCATCTATGCAGTGATACAACCTACTTCAATACTAATTTTCGTTAAAATGATTCAAACAGTTCTCGAGTTTCAGGTCATTAGGACAGAGGGAGAGATTCTTTTTAAATTATGGAATTTATTTCAATAACATCATAAAGTGAATATTCATCACAAAATTTGACAAAAAGGGGAAGATGCAGAGAGGGCCTACAGATTTCTACAGCAGTGTAGATATGTACCAATTATCTAAATATCACCAAATACCAACATATACAATCTATATTTCTATTTTCTCATACATTACACTCAAGATTTGTTGTATGAACTGAATTTCTCTATATTTCAAGTTGAGCAAGTTACTAATTCCTTGGTAAAAAAAAAAATAATAAATAATAATAGACCCATTTATCATTCCACTGTCGGAATATGGATATCCTCTCACAATGAGAGGGTGAGAGGGTTAAGGCTATAGTCTGCCATGCTGACCTTGTTCGGGTTGGGGAATTTCACATACCTCTCAGAATTTTTGTTTTTTTATAAACTCTAAGGTGTGCAAGTTTCGTCATGATGTTTTCCTTCACCATAAGCAAGTGATATTTAAACTTAAAACACACTTTTGTAAACAGGTGTGCACAATGGACTTGAACCCAGGACCCCCAGAGTGAGAACCTAAATTCTTAACCACTAGGCTATCACTTGGTTAAATCCTACTTTTTAACTATATCTCATCATTAGTCCGTTTATATCCACTGCTGTGCACAGGTCTTCCCTAAGGGTGTTTTGCCCCATATCCCCACACGGGACAAACTAGTTGGGATTCAGAGAGCAAAGTTACTCAGACCATCTATGCTATAGCAAGTTCACTATGGCTACATAGGTTCTGCTATGTCATGATATCATATTGTAATTATAAATTTACATAGGGTATATATAGTAAACAAAATATTCAATTTTGTGATGCACCTGACAATCTATTAATAGAATGTAATTAGAGAACTTTGACCAAGTGGCTGGTTGTGACCAGTTATTAACAATATTTGTATGATAACTTTGTACAGTGTTTACATACCACAAGTATCATTTTTTGCAGGAAAGCTTTGGAGCAGAGTGGTTTGAGCACTATAAGTGTTTGAGTTGTTTAAAGAACAGTAATACAAAATTTATTTATAAATGAATATACATGTACTGCCGTAACACACATATTTTTTTTTAATAAGCACCCTCTGATTACAGTGGGGGTGTTTGAATATGTTAGTGGGGTGGACATAAAATATATGAATGTTTACTTCACCTACAGTGACTCATGTTGTGAAAATATTCTCAGGGACACTAAGTTACGTCCCTACATGAGGAAAGCACTGTGTTTTATATTTAACAGAATAGGATTTGCCTACATTTTGGTATACATACATACACAACTTTTAGTCATACAACTTTTTTATAAACTTTCTTATATATTTTTCTTTCTACAACATATTATATAATATTTTTGGAATTTGTTAATAGTATTAATAAAATATAAATAAATAACACAACATTGCTATTACCTGTCTTGTTAGGCTTCCACCCAGATTCATGGTCCCACTTCCTTCCTTGTTGGTCTGAAGCCAAAGCATGGCAGTAGATGTTAGCTTATAATGTGCATTGCGGCCTGAACTCTTCTCTACAACTTCCACAACATGGATTGAATCCCAGCAACCTTTGATTTTCTGGGAACCATCACCAGCCTTCTTTATCAATATTACTCCTGTAATGGTGTTTATTATTTTTTTATACTATAATCATACAAAAACAGTAGATATGTTACACTTATATAGAATATTATTTCATGCCTAATAGGGCAGGACTTAGAGTTAAGAGTATTTTTGTAACACTGTTGCATACTACTGTTTACAAAAAATGAATTGAATTGAGTAAAACAGCCATATTGGGAATTTGCTCACAACAACCATTTTTATTTTTTATTTATTTTATATTATTTTATTTATTTATTTTTATTTATTTATTTATTCAAAATTAAATTTCACATAGATATGATTATGAAGACCAGCTGGTGATAAAACATCATCAATAATAAGTCAAGTTTTAAACTGAATTATAGTTTTGGAAATCCCAGTAACTAATTTCATTCCCGTTGTGAATATGACAAACCAATGTCAAAAAAAAAAAAAACTTCTCTCTTCCTCATACAATATTGAAACCAAAATGTGGGAAACTATAAATTTTAGACATAATGAAACTAAATAGTGGTGCTGGAATTATTGCAAAATTCATTAGTTTGTAATTATATAAAAATATTAGTAAGAATTGTATATACAAGCAGTCTAGCAAAAGACCGCTAAGTGAAGTAAGGTCACTAAAAATTACTGACGTTGAATATCTTCAAGATCACCATCATAGTATCAGTGATAGTTCTTATAC
>DWJK01006499.1:0-10432 GCA_018248815.1 Croniades pieria auraria | reverse complement strand
TGACTGCCTCGTTGGTCGAGCGGTTGCAAATGTGACTGCCGATCGGGAGGTTCCAGATTCAAATCCCGGGTCGGGTGCTATTGGATTTTTCGAATTTAGAATTTCTAGTAGTGACTTGGAGTTTGGATCTGTGCCCAGTGTATGGCAATAGGTTCACCACCTATTCCATGGGACTTAAACGTAACTGCTGAAACGTGGGAGTGTATTACATTCCTCTGCCTACCTCTTCGAGATTGCAACCGTGATTTACGTAAAATTATGTTCGTGACTTTATTTTAAGATAAATGACACAGTTGCAGTAACGTCTGAAATTTATTTGTTTTCCACAAAAAAGTGCTTGATTTAAAAAAAAAAATGTTTTTTGCAACGTATATTTTCAGTTTCCACATGATTTATCTAACGTTTAGCTAAAATGTACATGAATTGCATTAACATAATATGTTATGGCTTGTGAAATGCAGCGTTGAATTCTTGAGCTATGATACATTGATATTTTGGAACACATAAAGTATAAGTTAAAACAAAGTTGGCAAGTAAAGTAAGTTGTAAGCATTTAGTGGACACTGCATCTTATTCGTATAAACCGTTTTTGCTAAAAGCCATCGTTTAGAAATTACAACTTGAGATACATAAGTATGTTCCAAGTTCACTCCATCTACTTACGAACTCACCTTGACATATATGTTTTCCTTAGCGCTAGTCTCGTAGAACTCCACGCCAAGCTGGTCAGCGAGCTGCTTACCGCGCTCCTGGCTCACGACGCGTTCTTCCTCCATATCGCATTTGTTACCGACCAGGATCACCTGAGCGTTGTCCCAGGAATATGTCTTGATTTGTGTCACCCTGGAATTTATGGGCGCCGGTGTTAAGAATAGAAAGTTTATTATTTATTAAACAAGTTTTTTTTATAAACACATTTAAAAGTGAAAAGTGATGAATTTTAATTTATAGTGTATATATTTTAGATGTAAGATAAATACAAGTAAAGTCCACTTGGGGTGTAGGTACAGTCACGAAAATTAATGAATTTTTAAATCGAACCCCAAACCATAAAGACGTCCAATGCGGACGTAAGAATGCTATTATAATACATGTCAAGTAGGAGATGCAGTTCTGAATTATGTTCTGATAGAGTACTTATTTAGGTTTGTATTAAGTAAGTTACCAGTCCTGCACGCTGTTGAAGCTTTCCTCGTTAGTGATATCGTACATCAAGATGAAGCCCATAGCACCCCGATAGTACGCTGTCGTGATGGTACGGTAGCGTTCTTGGCCAGCTGTATCCTATTTAAATAAACATACCACATATAAACCTGCGTTACAATATATAATGATTTTACAGCATTTTATTTTATATATCATATAAAATAAAATTCCGTAAAATTTTTCAAATAATACCATTGTTAAAAATAAAATGAAAAAAGCGTAATTTATTCAGATTGAATTTTTTTTAAAATATAATGTGGTCAAGTAAAGATGGACAATTGTAAATCTATTATTTTATTACATATTTATAATAGTATTAATTGTCACTGACATAGACAGCCAGCAAAAGATCATTCGTGTTCATAAAGTTAATTAAGACATCAGTATTTAAATATACATGTATGAGAAAATCTTAAGAACATGTTTCAAACGTAACGATTCGTTCTCGAAGGATCGATACAGTGTACGTACCCATATCTGAAGTTTGACGCGCTTGTCATGACGGAAGACTGTTTTGACCTTGAAGTCAATGCCGACGGTGGACACGAAAGCTGAAGTGAAAGAGTCATCGGCGTAGCGGAATAGGAAACTGAAAGATCAACAATACTGGGTTATTGTGTGAAGTGTTCTGTCGTTGATAGCGCGGATCGATAGCTGGCGATTACTAAATCTCTATTCGTCGACACACAAACGCAATTATGAAGGCATTCGGAGCGGCAAAATCCTTTTCTCGTTCTCCTATTGAGGGAAAAAGAAAAGAGTGATACGTTTTAATCGTAATTTTACCTGGTTTTACCGACAGAACTGTTTCCTATGATGAGAAGTTTGAACATGTAATCGAAGTTTTGGTCTGCTGCGTCCTTTTGCCATTTCGGATCACCTCCACCGGCCATCTGCAAATAATTAAAAATAAATCCTCCACATATTTAAAAAGTCATTTGTAACAGGACAATGAAACGATACATAAAAATGTGACAAAGAATTAATTGGAAGCATATTTATGTTACATCAGCGTTTGTTCCCTTTCTTTCCTCTTCATCCATGTCTCTAAAGTATTAAAAACACCATTGTATTTTGAACTGAATACTGTGCGCTCCTTTGTAAGTGCCACCCGTTTTTAACAAACGAATGGCACTATTATGCATTATACATTTCCCATCTGGTAAGTGACGAAGCCAAAATCGGCTTTATAACAATAGCGATAAGATTCAAATGAGCTTACATTTAAACGTACTGTGGCTTAACAATGTTAAACAGCTTATCAGCTGTGAACATTCGAATAAAAATTCGTTTTAATATATGTGTCACAAAGTAGGTTTTCACTTAGCAAGCCATGAAGTTTTTTTTTCGATTGATTGAGTAAAACAAAACGGTTTCAGATAATACGAGTAGGTCACTTCCTACGCGATATCGTTACATTTGACAAAAACAGCACGATGTGTTGTTGCCACAAACTGGAGCATTAGGAAAAAATCAATATTCTTAATTGCGTGGGTTCATCCCTAAATTGTGTAGGTGGCTACAATTCTCAATGTACTGATCAAACGGACACATCTATTTTAAATTTATATTCTACATTCTTAATTTAAATGTTCATAACTTTTTAATTATTGTTGTCAGTTGCTGGCCAGTTACAATGTTCCTCAATTATTGTAAAGCTCTCTTTTAGCTGTTCCATTTTTTATTGCAGATATGACCTTAATGAAATTTCATTTCACAACGCATATACCTATGTTCTTATATGTAGGTCAAGCCCTGTATATAAGTACATTTATGTATAAGATCTCTTCGTGGTTTTATAAAAACTACGTAGGCGTTATCACGCCCTTAGGGATGTGGGAAGAGATGAAGATCTAATGCTTGCTTTAGAGCTACAAAGATTTACTTCACGTTTGATATTCGTAGCCAATTTAATTTTCATATTTTCGAAATTAAAATGCTGTCCACGTAGATTACACACGGTTAAAATAAAGAAAATATTGTACTACGATCGAATTTATAAAATATACAGTAAAGTGATATGAGTTTCGTTATCGAATATGGTGTTATAAAAATACATTTTAATCAGAAGCAACTCACCTTAATTTATATGGAAAATCGAAGAGGTGGAATCAATATTTGTATATTTAATAGCTTAAGTGACTTTCAGCGATGTAACCGTAGCGAGGCGACTACAGCTGTCTCGTTTTCACATTCGCATCACGCAACGGGAGCGAGTGCCAGAGTTTTACGCGTTTATCGATTTCTTCGTCTTTCTCCTTACTTTTCACGTTACTAAGCCACTTTGTAAATCCCCTCGAAATATATAGTCGAACACGGTAAGGAACACAAGAGCTGATAATTCTGCTGGTTTGAGCTGTACAAAATCGATACTATTTCGTAACTCACTTCGCTACACCCTCAACACTCGTAAAATATTAAACTGCTACGGGTTTTCGTGAGGTTTACTCCTGATTTGTAGGCGTCTATACTCGATGAACTGAAATCTTTTGTTTTAGTCGCAACCCTAGGCTGGGTTGTGGCGTGTTTCGCGCTCGCAGCTGTTATCTACGTCCTGCGAGCTTCCACACAGTGCCACGGGAGTAGCTAAGAAATTCAAGATGGCGGAGTGGTGCGCGCGCAGCCGACCTAAGCAGCCTGTCAAATTTTCACCCAGACAAATTCCGAGAATTGTTTGCCAATATTATTTAATTTTCATATTAAACGCTGTTTTTAATCTTTGAAAACTATACGCATTCTCGATTATTCGAACCATGTCTTACTTTGCGATTCTAACAATTTGTGAATTTTTATAATAATCACCTAGCAGATGCCAATATTCATAAAAATTTGAAGCGAATGTGATTACCTTTATCCCAACGGATTATTTAAGTAATCTCGCTATTTCAGCGACGTCGAGCAGAATCTCGACTTCATCGTAATAGCATGATATAGACGTACCATAATTTGAAGAGCGGGGATTTATTTTAGAACAGTGCTTTCAGACTTGGTCCTATTAGACTTTACATCGCATTTTCTCTTAACATTGAGTAATGAATTCCTTTTGAAAATTGAAAAGGAGTAATTTATTTAATATGACCTAGCTAAACTACTCTATGTAGATAATTCATATTTTACTTTATGTTTAGACAGTGTAAATAAAAATATGTTATTTAATAATTTGGCTAAAATTGTAGTTTTCGTAACAAAATAATAATATCATGCGCCTGTAAATGAAAGGGCGAAATTTTATTAAGACTGGTAGGGAGCACTTGTGCAGTCGTTGATGGAACCTTGACCTCACGTTGGCCTAATTGTAGAGCATCTCTCTCAGTCCGTAAGATACTTGGAAATAAAGGTTTTTTAACATTGTGATGTACTTCAAGTATAATTTTAAAGCAAATTCGTTTTATTTTAAAAGCAACCTTTTTGTACATGAACTCTGAAAATAACATTTATTACCAACTAATATTAATAAATAGTAAATAATTGCAACAATTTTAGATTAATAATTTAAAGAGAAAGGGCTCAATAAGATTAAAAAAAATTATGACGTGAATAATCTTTTGTATTTTAATATCGTATGAGTTTAAATTTTGAATACACAAAAAAATATATTCCTTTAATTACATGAAAAGCGCCATCTATGTTAAAAAGACAACATTATATACTGGTCGAGCAATTAGCACGTAGGGAATCATGAAGTTTCGCCAGCGTTGTCGAAAGCATTTTAATTTACAAGGAACCCATAGATGTCTCTGTCATTTATAAGTGTAATGTGATTGTGAAAAAATGAATATTAGGATTTGATTGGCTTTCAAATACGTAAGTAATATCAAACCTACAGTTATACCACTGTTATTAAAACTCTTTTATAAAAATTGCTTTGATTTGACATTGCTGCCATCGAATAATATAATATTAAAAGGCAGTTTCACAAAGCATGCTTTCTCGGTTCTTTCTTAGCATTCTTAACATTCTTTTTTACATTTTTGCAATATCATTGTATTTTTCGCAATTGTATCATCTTTCTTTGCATTCTTAACGTCAAAATATTCATCACATCATTGCTGCTCTGCGGCAGAAAAAGAAAATAAGGCAATATGAACCCGATAAATAATGTTAGAGCGTAAAATATCTAGAAACTCACTTTTCAAATAACAGGAGATTCGAAACAGTTTGCTTTCTGTGCCTCCCATGTTACGGCAACATTTAATAAGTTCTCAAATAGCGATTTTGGATTTTGGAATCCAGTTTATTACGACGACTTACGTTCGTTTTAGGAGATCTATGCTTCTCATATAACAAAAGAATACATTTATAAATAACTGACTCAAAAAGTATTATAGAAACTGAAATAGGTATAAACGGAACAAGTAAATCTTATCCGGTTAAGTCGCATATACGTTAAGGCTTTAATTTGATTCATAACAACTCGACTCTCCGGGCACTTTACAGATATCGCGGTGCCGAGTTCACTCGAGATGTTTATCTTCTAAACATGACAAAGCGGATACTGTGTCAGATTACCGATTGTCTAAATCTTGTGAGAAATTACTGACGTTAGTTTAACTTTGGCTAAACAGTTTACTGTTTAACACTCCGGTGAAACAGCTGTTGTGACCTCGGCCAAGCTGTAAAGAAGCTATCCGGTAATATTTGGAAACGTAAATCTCTACAGTCTACAGATGCTATGAAATATTTGTCTGAAACTTCAGGCTTTTCAGCGGTCATGTACATATATAGGTTTCTTTGAGTTTGGTTTGTAAAATACGGTCATACTTTTATATGTGTAATAAACAAAGTATTTTATTATATTATATCTTCCTTAATATTAGACGATCGGCGCGAAAAGCTTTCAAGTAATTAAAGTCAAAAGACATTTAATCGTTTTAAAGTGAAGAACATTTTTCCGATTTATGGTAGTTGAAGATTTATTATATTTTTTGTTTTACCAATTGAGTTAGTTATTAAATTTATAAACGCAACGAGTTATATTAAAATATGTTGTTAAATCAAAACGTAGTAGTGGTTAAAAATACATATATTTAATGAGACGCTGGACTAGTTAAAAGCGTAATTTAATATTTTATATCTTTTCGTTCATTACTCGCTATTTCACCGGGAAATCTAAATGAAACTGCTACTAATGAAGGTTGTGCGAAAAATCAAATGTGATAAAACAAAATAATTTTTAGCACCTTTGTTTTTACATAAAACAACATATTAGAAAAGTTCAGTATCCATATATTTGCATATTTGTTAAATATACCTATATTTTTGTAACTCTTTTGTAAAACTTCCAGGCTAAGTTTTTGTGAGTGTAACGGTATATAATAATAAAACTAGAAACAACAAACATTTCAATACGACATTGTTATAAACTACAGATTAAAACTTGAGTTATCTGTAACACGGCGCGTAACTCCGTTGTAAATGTTGGACCACTAGCCGTTTCTGAAAAAATCCGTGTTTCTCTTGCGTTATATTGAAAACCAGCTGTGAATGAAATGCTTAAAAATTATGGTATCAAAACGCATATTTTATGTATATACATACTTACAAAACATAAAACTAAAATATAATAATCGAACCATTCGTCATTCCACTGTTGGAATAGGGGGTCTTCTCTCTTAATGAGAGGGTTAAGGCCGTAGTCTGCCACGCTGGCCAAGTGCAGGTTAGCAGACTTCAAAACAAAACATACTAAAGCAATATGTGAGTAAGCAACAAAATGGTAAAGAAGCATTTTACGAACACGCAGTAAAATACCCCAATCCGGAAATCATTTATAATTAACCATTACGGTTAATTGACTTCACTTAAGTATGTTTTTTTGTTGTAAACATATCAAACGAACGTGTAAACTGCCTAATTTTTCGTGATCAACGCAGCAAATAAACATTTGTATCCGAAACATTATTTTTTCTTGACGTTTGTACTTGGATCTTTAGAGGCAATTTCATACAAACCGGATCTTTCGAAAACAAGACATCGAATATCTTTTGAAGACTGTTGTAACAAGATATAGAGCTAAGTTAATAAGACTTTTGCTTGTCAAAGGCTTACTAACCATCGTGAGGAAGTATAAAAATCGTAGCGTAGCACCACGCCTCTATTCCACGAAGGGGTAAAGAGAAGTGTAAAACTTGCACGCTTCATCAGTTATATTTACGTTTCGTAATGGAATTGGTAGTGAGCCTATTGCCATAAACGGGGTACATACATATGTAGAATTCGGGCCACTTCTAGAAAATGTAAAATAAAAAAATCCAGTAGTACCCGACTCAGCATTTGAACCCAGGACCTTTATCGCGATTAGCGCTTCGCCAACGAGGCAGTATAGAGTTCGAGTTCAAGAAACGAGTTTTTCGAAAATGGATGAAGATGAAAACCTGTTTATTACGAGTATATAGCTGAGGTACTAGCTTTAATTGAACAGAATATAGGTACTCAAAAATTCCATCAACAATATATCAATTAATTTACTTTTTACATCATCGTCATTCTTTCCTTTCAGTGCTGAACATACTCTACAAGAGAACAAAATATTATAATACAAAATACCATTGTCTATAAAATCGTAGAACATTGCAAATGTACAACAGCTCTCATGTGACGTGTCGTCTAACAGATGCTAAAATTGTTAAATTGACCTTTGAATGTCGTCAAGTGTTCTGTAAAACGCGAGAAAATGCGCGAGGAAATCTCGCGGACAAGAATAGATGGTGCGTCGACGCGCAAGGTGACGTCAGATCACGTCACATGGTGCGTCTTACACCGCTGGAGACCGGCGAGCGCCAACGATGCAATCTGTCACGGCCGGTATGCGGATTAGCGGTTTTGATACCCAGAACATACCTAGTTTGTAATTCTTGGAAACAGACGTTTTAAATGCGATTACTAATAGATCGACGACTAATGATCGACGTTTATTATTATCCTCGGGGAGAGGATTAAATATAGAGGGCCTGTATATAATGGATTTCAGCTCCCTCTATATTTCATTTAGTTGAATGACATCTTTGGTAGGTTAGTTTAACTAATTTATTATTTTTGTGACGTATTCATTTTTTATTTATTTCGATTCATATGGGCATGAAACGGTCAGGACTATTTAATAATATTATAAACGCAACATAAGTTTTTGAGTAAAATATATTTGTTTTAAATAATACTTCCTTTTGGGTCGATAATTTTCTGATTTATTCAAAAATAATTTTTAATATCAATATTATTATTTGACTGTAAGTGAATATTTTAGCGAATTTTAAAGATTACTGTCACCATTTGAACCGCGTGCTCGATTTAACCTGTGTTAAAGCTTAACTAGAACACGAAGCCGGAAGTCATCTTATGGCCTAAAAACTCCCAGTAGCCGACGGTGCCGTCAACCAATCACCTGTCATTTTGCAATATCAAAGACCTCGGTTATCAAAGATCGTAGACATTAATGACTGCATCACAATATTTTGTCATTTCCCAACAAGGGTAAATATGAAAAGTTTTTGTCATAATTTTTTTTAATGTTCTGAAAAATACACTTGCAATATTAAAATGTAACTAATTTTTGGATATGTTTATCCTATGATGAAAATGGCATATTTACGTACATATAAAGCCGATACAATTTGTGATCAGCAACATATGATTCTACGAGCTTCATATCAGATATATGTATAAATAGTATCTAAAGAGAGAGAAAGAAAGAAAGAGAAAAGGCTATCTAAATGCTATAATAGCTAAAATGTTAAAATGACTATATAAAAACATTAACATAAGCTTCATAGTCCTAATACTAGAATAGAACATTTTAGTATGAAAGATAAATTAACACCTGTACCGTCAATATACTTACGTTTTGTTTTCTAAAGAATAAAGCTATGTAAATAAACGCAATTGTATTAACAAAACGTATGAGTATATAAACGCATGTAAAATGCAACATCCAAACGCAAAATTTATGAGTACATAAATACACGAATAAAAATAGGTATGTAGAGTTAAAAAAACATAAAAGAATAACAAAATGACAAGGGTATTGCGTCACCGTATCGCTTATAATATTCTACATGATAAAAAAACGCAAACAAACCAATGGAACAAAATATAAATACCAATATTTGCAAAAAATTCGGTAAGCAATATCGTCGTAGCTTTTCACGAGATAGAACGCTTGTTGAGTTGAACATTAAAATTGGCTGATTTCATTATCTAAAATGAATGAATGGTCTCATTCCATCTCAGTGCGCGATCGAAGTCCAATTTAGGGCTACATAACTTCCAAATTAGGTCAAAACAAAAGTACAATAACAGCACAGGCGAGTTACCTCACCAATCCCAGATATGCTGTTTGTTAACTTGTTTGTAGAATACTTTTAGTCAGTCTATATCAGCACTCCATCTGTACTTAATTAAAAAAAAACTATATTGAAGCATCAGGGAAAGATTCAGGTGCGCTTGACAATTTGTAACTACAGGAGTCTTACATCCAGTTTAATTAAGACACTTTTTGGCAGGTTCATGTTTAGTCGATTTCCAGCAAATAGTGTACCTAGCCAATAGCATTGATGACTCTCAGTGCGGTTTTAGAGTAGGTCGATTTACTACAACCAACCTGCGTACCTACAGCACATTTTGATATTTCCCTTTTGGGAGAAACCCATTTTGATATTTCCCTATTCCAAGAAACTTTGTCATGACAAATCATGACAAAGTTTCTCGAAAATAGTTAAAACATCAAATCTGGAGGCTTTAGAATTTGCAATTAATTATTATCATTACCTTGACAGGCGTAGTCTGTACGATTGTCTATTATTAATAATTAATCGATCTTACACCATTATTTGAATTTAAAATATGGAGGGCCAGTTTTATTGAAATGCTATGGAAACCTTTTTAGTGGATCAGACAGAATCGAATGGAGAAGCATGTACCATCACTAGACCTATAAGAACCATGAACAAATTATTAATACAATAATTACTGTTACATTTTGTGGGATGCAATTGCCGATCCATCTGTATATTAAAGGCGACAATCTCAGTCCTCAGCAGCAGCACCGCTTCTGTAATAGCCCTTGAATAGGGCATATACTTTATTATTAAATGTTTCGTGAGTATTTATACACATGATTAAAAATACCGGCTTAACTCGAGTACGTTTTTCGGGATGGCCCGACTCGTTTCAGACCTGTACGAGGTCTTTCCTCATGAGCTCCCGTCGCGACCTCGCTGCAAACGACGGG
>DWJK01006498.1:0-10434 GCA_018248815.1 Croniades pieria auraria | reverse complement strand
ATATTGAGAGGGTTAAGGCCGTAGTCCTCCACGCTGGCCAAGTGCGGGTTGGCGGACTTCACACACCTTAGAAAAATATTTTTTTTTTTTGGTCACTAATTAACTATATTTACTGAAATACAAAAGTGCTGTGGTTGACAATCATATTATCTAATAAATATATTCCTGGATACCGATTATGGAGCAATATTTGCGATTTAATTAGCCGAGGATAATCTGGATGCGAAAAATATTTCAGAAAGGAACATTTTTCGTCAACACTTGTCAAGAGTCAGTTCTTTTTAATCTCTTATACTCGGGATACCAAAAATGGAAAGTGCAACTTTGCAGAAGGGACTCATATTTTTAATCGTAATCGGTCTGGAGCGCAACTATTTCAAAACTCGATAATCAATCCATATTGCATTATCACTTTCGGCTTTTGACTTTCCTTTTATCTTTTATCATAATGCGTGTTTGTGTGTGAGTCTATGAGTCTGTGTGCGAGAGGGACAGAATCATAACATCCGAAAATCATTCGATACTTATCAAACAGCTTTAATACGAAATACTGAACAGTAACCAGAGCTCAACACAAGGAAGTAAAACAATACTGTTAATTAATTTTCGCTGTCCATTGTGAGCCCTGATTGCGAATTGTTTTAATTATATGTAAAACGCGCGTGTTCTATGAAGTGACAGCTGACAGTTTTTAAACATTATCCACTAAAGCGGCTAGGGTTGCACTAAAGCCAAAAATTGGAATTCGAAAACACTCCACTTTAAAAGTCATGCCGTTTCCAATTAATTTCACGTATCTTGCGCCAGAGGATTTTACTCATATTTTATAGCGTTTCCCACTCATACACTTCCAAATATCAAGAATAACTATATGTGTTTATTATTATGATCGCTTGAATCTCAAGATATGACAACTAAACTGCCGATGGATTCTACCGCCCATGGACGTTAAACTGGAAACAACGTAAGCCCAGCTGCTGTGCATAAATAGACACAGAGTTGTTCCGCTTAAGTAAAATCTCCATAATGCTACCTACCTACAAAATGTATATTACGTAGGTGTAAAACCATATTTTGAAGTACCTTGAATACATAGCTGTGACCTGAGCCTTATAATTCAGCGAGGTAATGCTGCCAGTGTTTTGGGAACCATGCTTCAAAAGGACTATTTAGAGCAAATTTTATTTTTGTAAATATTGTTGTTCCTTTTTTAAAATATTCTTGTTATTATGGCAGTTACGTATATTCAGTATATTATTATAATAAAAATTATTAACGGTGACCTATTAAACATATTATCCGGATTTAAAACCGCCACTTGTCCTATCGAAACAACATTTTGACTTCCATCAATGAGAACGACTGAATAATGCGGCAGCGTAAATTCATTTCATATTTTAATATATCAATACATTGAAATGTGTCGATTGGAAACAAAATTGAATGAAATTTTAATTACAAAGTCCAAAGCGACCTGTTTTCATCATGCACTCTTTCTCACTGGAGTTATATTCAATACGCAAAATTAAATGCAACCGAACAAATGTTCGGCCGTTCTAAAACTAAACCCAACCCCGACCCCAAATCACAGAGAGATCTCCAATTACATAGGCACGAAAATCTCATTCAGAGCGACCATTTCGTCCACGATCCGCCATAAATCTGGGAAAAACATCCGAGCCATGACAAATGCACTGCCACCGACCCTTTCTCATTTGTGCGATACACCCGCGAAATACAGCCTGTTCACACTAAAATAAAAGTAAATATTCCTTGGTGGCTGTCGTAAGTGATGTATAAGGCGTTTATATCCCAAGAAAAAGAAATTTAAGAAGAATGAAGTTGGAGGAATAAATCTCACGCAATAAAATAATTCTAGATGATATCGAAAATGTAGAAGATACAAGTCTTAGTAACTTAAAAATTAAAAACGGTCAGACAGAAGAATTAATAGTACAGAAGCGTTGATATCTTCGAGGTATTGATTTGTTTTTATTAAATGTCATGATGAACCTTGGATCATAAAACATTTAGCAACAGACTATCTTATTCAATTAAAAAAATAATTACCATTAAATATAATTATAAATTAGTTCCGATTATTTCAATAAAAAATATATTTGTCTAATACTAATACGTTATTATAAATAATTCACCAAAGCGTGGAGTGAGATCATATAATAATTACTTGACGTTAGAATAATATGATTAATATTGACATTACTATAACATAATTGTCATTAATGTAATAAAATTATTAATGTGATAAAATTATTAAAATGATAAAAATATTAATATGATAAAATTAGTAATATGATAAAAATATTAATATGATAAAATTATTAATATCATATAATTATTAATATGATCAAATTATTAATATCATATAATTATTAATATGATCAAATTATTAATGTGACAAAATTATGATTGAACCTTTATAAAGTAAAGTTAACAAATGATTCATCGCATGCTATAAATAACGACCGTGAGAACTACATATATGTAACAAATATTATTAATACATTTGTGTAAACCATGTTGGTTCATTTGTACGGAACCCTAAAACTGTTTTAAAAAAAGATACGCTAAATTATTTTCCATAACATCAGCTATTTGCCAGGTAAAATTACGTCGAAATCGGTTGAATATTTTCGGAGATTACCCGAAACAAACAGACAGACACAAAAATCCAAAAATCGCATTTAGTTATATGTATCGCATTATGTGCTGGTACTTTCACATGCAATAATTAAAAAGCTATTATTTACATATTCCAAGAAGACAATTCGTTTTTATTTATATGTATAGATAAAAGAATATTGGAATCTGAGCCTGTTACTGAAAACCTAGAACCGGTGGAGTCGAAACTGTCTAGGATTTTACTGTCGGAGACGATACCCTAAAGGAGACGTCACTACGACCGAAGAGGTTTTATTATTAAGTTAGACCGAAGTCGGCACTCCAGACGTACTCGGTACATTGCGGCGGCACTTAGTCTTGCTACAGTGAAACCCGTTAAAAACCCAGCGTTGCACCACACTCGAGGCAAAGAAGTCGACCCCTGTAATAACGTTAGCTACCGAAGTTGGGTTTCGTGCGGCGCAGTTGAAAAATTGTGGGATCTTCTTTTGTTAGTTTCCCGTTTTCCTTTCTAAAATGTCCGGCTGATTTAGCGAATTCTTAAATCACAGGTTTGAGTGTAGAATTTTTAAAAATCATTTTTTTTTTAGTAATAATTGCTACAGATAATAAATCATCGCGTCACTTCATATTAACGGTCTATTCATGTGAGTGTCTGATTATATTTGTGTATTTTCTTTCTTTCATTCCTTAAAACATTTCAAAAGCGGCTCGCCTTTTAATTTCCGAACGAAAATCCGCTTTTCGCATATAATACTACATGTAATTGTTTTGGCAAACGACTTCTACATTTTTTTATTAAAATCTATGGAAACGTGAGGATACAAAGGTGTCCGGGCCTGTAAACTCCGAAAGGATAGGCAGAGGAGTTTAGTATACTCCCAGGTTTCAGTAGTTACTTTTACGTCGCACCATAAAATAGGTCTTACCAAAAGCTATGTAGTTTACAACAACGAGTATTAAACGTCTTTTCTTAACTAAGGACACCCAAAGTTGCAAAAAAAATTCTAATAATATAAGAACGCAACAAACAGTTCTTCAGTTTGAATATATGCCAATAAAACACTAGTAACACTCACTTTTTTTGCAGTAGCAAAATGGGTTAAAGTGCAAACCTAACATCATGCCTGTAATCCCCGAAGGGGTAGGCAGAGGAGTGTAGTACACTCCCACGTGTCACGGATTAGGCGGTGAGCCTATAGCCATACATTTTAGGAATTCTAGTAGTGACTCGGAGTTTGGATGTTTGCACGGTATATGGTAATTCACTCACCACCTATTGCAAGGTGGGACGTAAATGACGCATATTGGTATTTTTCTTTGCTTTCTTTGCTTTTCAGCGGTTATAAAACTGATTACGGTTAAAATTAAATTCGAACTAGAACGCTGGGTATAACGCAATATAGCTCCATACACACCTTTTCAAAAATGTTTTAATACCCAAGAATGCTCCCCTCGTCGCTACTTATTGGAATCCATCTAAAAACATTATTCACGATGTTTAAGAAATTCTCCTTTCAAAAACCCATAGAAAAGTAGTATAATAAAGCAATTTCTTTTGTCCTCCGCTCCGTAGTAGAGCGAGAGGAAATTTTATTTTTTTATTTTCCTCAATTAGAAGCTTTTGAGGTTTCAATGATTTTTATTTGCGAAAGGTAACTCAACTTTTAAGACTTCGCCGCAGTGCCGGGAAAGTTTTATCGATAAACTCACAAAAGGGTTTAGAGTTGTATCGAACTCTACATATTGATAAAACAATCATTACTTTATTTTTCCCTTCTTGATGTGCCAACGAAAATTAATTTTTTATTGGTTTATAAGGCTTTTACCCGTTTTACAAAATGACGATAAAAAATTTCATAATCACTATGGTAAAATGTAATAAGGCAAATTCCATGAACATTTTTTTACGTCTAGAACATTCTAGTACACCTAACAATTGGGTTGTTCTATGAGAAAAAACAACTCTTTAAATGTGCGGCGTCATTTTTTTACCAATACGTAACTATCGATACATTCGCATGTATTCGATATTTTCGCATCACTAGCTCAAGCTGGTTAGAAGAACCGTCTGCTCGTCCAACAGCGGCACTGCCAGACGTACGGGAAATCACTTAGCTGGAGGGTCACTTCAGACAATCTCATTCTAACTTTGTGAAAATTATAGACATGTTCCTCCACTAGCAACAACTAGTTCACTAAACATAGATAGTTCGTCGCGAATACGATTTCTAGCTTGTACTCACTTTATGCCTGCGATCTTTTAACAGTTGTTCGTAACGTTGTTTGAAGCTGCGCTGAAATTTATCAGCTAGCAAGAACTATTTTAGTTACGTTTATAGATTGTTCAGCGCTTTTGCAATATCTAGTTTATACTGATTTTGTGCGCGGTTGAATATTATAATGAATGTAGAAGGAACGGAATAGGTTTGTAAGGGTAGATATATGCGGCTCTCGATCCTGTCCGATTACTAGACTACATTTCAAAAAACCGAAGTTTATGAACGACGTTTAAATTTCGAATCAGAATTACATCGTCTGCTGATAGTTTTCTCGCATGACTCCTCGGCATCTAAATGAAATATTACTTGCTTAATGATCAAAGTTACCATTTATAATATACTTACACTAATATTAGTTAATAAGCAAGTGAAGAGTTCTGCAGACGGGACACCTGCTACATTTAGAAGCAATTACAGTATGACTGCTAGACTCTGCGATACACACGGTCACCCCGGGTTTAAGAAATTTACATTATGCGACTGCAACGTGAATTAAGAGAATTCAGTAATTTGGTCAATATAAGCAGTCTGAACCAGAATAATTAATATCGAAAGGCTACAGGCAGATGCTGGATACGACAAGCTGAGGACAGGGCGCGATGGCACTCGTTGGGGGAGGCCAATGTTCAGCAGTGGACTGAAATAGGCTGATGATGATGATGATGATAATGATGAGGACGATGATGATAATGAAGCATACTGGGTAATTATACTGAGTATGCTGATTCTATGTCCATCTCTGAACTTATCTTTTATGTAAGATACGAACAATCTTCAATTCTAACAGTTCTTGTTCCAGCTGTCCTAGCACCAAATATATATTAATACTCTTATTCACAATTAACACTACCTGGAGCTAATGACACTAACAGTCCTATTTACACAGTCCCGTACGAGTTCAGTTATAAATGTCTATAGGCGGCAATGAATAGTTGTGCTGTTACGGTAGTCACTATAAGAAACAAGCGAAAAGCAGTCACAAGCCGCCGCTGCCGCCCATAGATTTTCAAGACCGAACTAGTATAGGGTTGTAGATATAAAAATGAGAATTAGCATTTAATAAAGTATGTAGGCAAATCATTTTTATAAATTTCTCTGTGTTCCTGGTGTGGGACTATACATGTCACTTTATCTACGACTACTGCCATGTCTTGTTAAAAATCCTCATACAATTATTATAAATATACGACATCAAACACATATAATCGCATTTAAATAACGAATGTTAAATTTGGAACATCGAAACTGGATTGTATCTGAATAGAATCATCCAAATAATGAAGGAAAACGTTTAATATTTTCATAATCCGTGTATCGCCTAGCGTAATCCAGTACGCGTAAATCATAGCACAACTTAAAACACACAAATAACAAGTTTGATACAGCGCCCCTCGCGGCAAGTTGGAGGTAATTTGCATATATTATCATCTCAGGTGCGTCTGTGATGTTTCGAACGAAGTCGCGCACCAAAACGCTCTTAAATGGCTTTGGAATTGCGTTTGAAACTTTCCTGCTTAAGATCCGTATTAAGATAATAATTGTTATTTATTGATTACGCCGTTACATAAGTGGTCTTATGAGTAGGTTACACGTTAGGTACTTATTTAGTAATTACACTGATTCTCTCCATAATAATTACACTTACATATGTAACAATTACACTAATTTATTGATTATCCCGTTACATAAGTGATCTTATGAGTAGGTTACAGGTGAGGTACTTATATAATAATTGCACTGATTCTCTCCATAATAATTACACTTACATATGTAATAATTACACTAATTTATTGATTATCCCGTTACATAAGTGATCTTATGAATAGGTTACACGTTACGTACTTATATAATAATTGCACTGATTCTCTCCATAATAATTACACTTATTGATAATTATTACACTGATTTATTATGCCGTTACATAAGTGATCTTATGAGAAGGTTACATGTGAGGTACTTATATAATAATTGCACTGATTCTCTCCATAATAATTACACTTATTGATAATTATTACACTGATTTATTATAGCGTTACATAAGTGATCTTATGAGTAGGTTATACGTTAGGTACTTAAGTATATAACAATTACACTAATTGTCTCCGTAATAATTACCCTTATGTAATAATTACACCGATTCTAAAAGTGTTAGGTGATTTATGTGTGATCAGTTTTTTGTTCATTTCGTATCAAGTTAAGGTATTGAGATAATAATAATAGAAAAAGGACAAGAATATTGAAAATTATGTTCCGTCACAATTTTTGATGATGCTTTTATGTATTTAGAGATAGCTGATATATGTACATATCTACCAGTGTGTATAAAAAGAAAGCGCGATGAAGCTTACTAGCGGAGGCTAACGTCCAGTAATGAACTATAAAAGTCTGATGATGATGTGTATATAAGTTTGTTTTTAAATACGACTATAGAACATTTTAATTAGGGAGTCTGTATTTCTACAGCAACAAAACGTAAGGTTTCGTTCACCAGCAACCAGACTCAAAAGTCACAGGGCATTTATTTAAAAACGGCTCGTTCTATTTGAGGCGCGTCCTAATTAATTGATCCGAAGATTCGCGGGAATTGCGTACCGCCCCCCACCCCTCCCCCTATCTCCCTCACGGTGTATCTTTGGCTTTAATTTAGAATTGTTAGCGCGAAGGAAATGCAATTTACGTAAAATAATTGTTTGATTTCAAATATTCCGCCGCTCACCCTTCCAGCGCTGGTTTAATTTGCTAGATAGAAAAATTAAAAAAGGGCTTAATTCTCTATAGAGTTTCACGGGTTATGGCAAAAAGGAGTTTCACCTGGGAATCGAATGACGAATTATCGGACTCAGTAATTTGTAAAAATGTCCGCCTTGTTGCTCGAGTGGTTGCAAGCACGACTATTATAGTCAAGCCTTGGGTTCGACCCTGGAGTCGAATATTATTGAGTTTTTTAACTTTTAAATTATTTCTAGTAATAACTTGGATATCCGAGGGATTTGGATTCAAATTCTTACGAGTTCGATTATTGACTCAGCAAGTCGACTGCGCTGACCTAGCAATCCAGTGATTACTTACCGTCAATATTAAACAACGAATTCAAACTGTAAGGTTAATATTACTGAACAAATTATTCCTAGACAAGCGTGCTACATTCTAGAATACATCTCGCTTACCATCAGGCAACGATGTAGCTGAACGCGTGCCTATAACTTTTAAAAAACGAAGTGCTTATTTTCAGATCCAAGCCCCGCTAATGACTTTAATTGGATATAAATTATTGTGAGTTGTTTTAACAGAAAATCATGTCGATTCATCAGAGAAACGAGCCTTTCGGGGGTGCCGTCGTGAACAATGACGTCATCCGCGTTATAAAGGGTAGGTCGGGGAGTAATAATAACTAGATGTTTACTGAGACCCTCCACCCTGACAGTGTGTTATTAATGAGGACGAAACAAACGACATGTTTTACGCTCTCTTGACTTCGTACAATGTCTAAATTAAGGTTCGCGCTTCGCTTGAAATTCCACAAGTAGCTTAATTTTATTCACATTTGTTTTTATTTGCATGAAGTGTCAAATGTATTTTGTAGTAATATAGGTTAAGGAGAGCCCAAGTACCAAAAGTCAGATGTGGCAGCACGCAATAAACGAGTGCCAATTTCAAGAATAGCAGTTGACGGTTCGCGCTAAAACATAACTGCTTATTACTAAGATTCGAGAGCATTAGCTTCTAATAGAACTCCATACGGCCTATTTAGATACCTTTCTCTACCAAACCTAGGTAGGCTGAACGGTATTTCATTCACTGCTTACAAAGCATATGCGTACGAAGTTCTGTTGTCATTAAAACAACTACTAGATTTGATTCCGAAACTTTAAATAGTACTTGGAAAGCTCTTGGTGTAGGTATTTTAGCCTGGATGCTCTTCTCTACCCTGCTTTTCGTTTTCCATGTGTATCCCTTTATCTACTAGTAGAACTTTAATAGCTCGAAATTTTTGCAGTTGCCACAGAGCAAAATAATCATAGATAGTAGGAATGACAGTTAAACATTTTATATTTCAATAATCACAATGGACCATTTTGTGTTCTTTTGTTGTTTCTTAATTGAGGTTCATGTGAGATTGAAGAAATTAATTTTTCAAACAAAATTATGTCAAATATCTGGGAAGAAATGCAGGTCACGTGACTTTTGGACTTCCAACGATCTCTGTGCGAGTAATCATGTGAATTTATTGCTTTCCTTATGAATTTAGTTTAATGTGCGAATTAAAATTGAAATAATAAGAGTAACGACATTATTCAATAAAATTTTCATCAAAATTTTGCCTCTATCGTTTCCGCTACTAACTTATAATTAATTTTATGATGTAGTTAGTCGGGTATCATCAAATCACGAATACCTCTGCCCAATTAGAGTGAACGGTGATTTTTAGTTGCATTCCTGAACAAATTGGAATAAGGTGTGAAAAGGACGGCGGCCACCCATATTGTTGAAGGTAAATTTTGAGTTCCATGAGAACTCGAGACTTCAGAGCGGGAAAAGAAATACTAAACCATGAAGCTATTACTTTGGGAATTGTTAAAAGTGGACTTCATAGTTTTTTTTTTTAATTAGACCCACTTCCAGCTTCTAAACTAAACGAGACGAAATCCTAAGTTTCTATCTTCCCTTGTAGGAATAGTGTAAAAGTTGAAAAATTAAATAAATAAAAGTCAAATATGATGACAAACAGATGTGTACTGTACTATACGTAAACATTATCGATTGAATGAAATCTTCCATCGCTAATACCTCTTTAACGTAATCCGATATACGCTTTCAGTAAAGAAACATTAGAATCAGTCGAAAAATACACCAAAACACCTTGACAATACCCTATTGTCTGCGGCTCGAGGTGTTGCCTTACATTTCTATGGAATTCTATTAGCCAGCTTTGTTCGTGATAACCTTGTATCGAAGGACTCGTAATAATAATATTAATTTAATACTGTTTACTTTGATACGACGTTGTTCAGGGTTGAACACACAAACAGCGAACACAGTTCTGTACACGTAATTGTTCACTGGAACAAGGGACGCGCGCGTGTAGGACTTACTGTGTGCCATATTGGGTACGATAAGGTCACGGGTAATCATGTTTCACATTTCGAAAACTACGAAATATTTTAAACGCTCCTCTTACCTTCTCCCATATGATCATTATCATCATCAGCCTACCTCAGTCCACTGCTGGACAAAGGCCTCATCCAATGAGCGCCATCGCGCCCTGTCCTCGGCTACTTGCATCCAGCATCGGCCTACATCTGCATCCCATATGATGGCTGACGTATTATGACGTATATATTGAGAAGTATTTATGACATTGTTCGGAGGTTTGTGGACCTAGCGCATTGCTTTTATGATTAAACATCACTTGATGTACTAATGTAGGAAAGCATGACGGGGAAACATATGAACGTAAAGACTGTTCTGATACGTACGCCATCTTCTATCACATACTTATCAGAGAATA
>DWJK01006497.1:0-10434 GCA_018248815.1 Croniades pieria auraria | reverse complement strand
CCCACGCTACGTTTGCCAAGTCGCGGTCTCCACTCCAGAACACGTCTGCTCCAGCGGCTATCGGTTCTGCGATATATCATCTCATCTCCTCACCTTACATTTTCTACTATACAACATTGTCAATGACGGGTATCATAA
The DNA here is from genome assembly GCA_018248815.1 of Croniades pieria auraria. Classification (NCBI taxonomy): domain Eukaryota; kingdom Metazoa; phylum Arthropoda; class Insecta; order Lepidoptera; family Hesperiidae; genus Croniades; species Croniades pieria. Next base: position 10,296 of record DWJK01006497.1, on the reverse strand, counting down.
CTGTGTGGTGGAAATCTATGTAAATTGTGTGCTTAAATATATGGCATATATTTCAGGGGTGGTTCTATCGTGGTTGGATGCGAAGAGGTGAAGATTGAGCTCAGTGGCGTGCCATTGGAGAGGCCTATGTCCAGCAGTGGACGGGAGTAGGCCGATGATGATTATGATGATGATTTCAGGGGTGACAGTGACGTGACAGATCAATTTATGCATTTCACTAAACCTTTAGCTAGATAACACGTACATACGTATTCAGTGTAATTTCAGGGCAAGGCAACGTGTCCTCGGTGAAGGGCAGGTACTAATTGTGAATGTTACCTGTCAGTTGCCACGCGAACTGATGTGGCCGCGCACGTGCGCTCACTTTGTGAAGTGTAACTATTCCAGCTACTGATTTTACCTTATGCTGTTCACGTCTTGCGTTTCCTTCTTTGATTGTATTGATTGAGTTGTGGTTCGTTATGATATATTAATATGAAAACGTCACGTTGCCTCGTCGCTCGAGTGGTTGTAAGCGCAGGTGCTGATAAGAGGTCTTGGGTTCGCTTCCTGGAGCTAGCAAGTTTTGTTGGTTTTTTTTTTTAACTTGGAATTACCAGTAGGTACGGTTTACTAGCTCGTTTTTACCGACTATGTCTAAAGTGTGAAATTAGCTTCCACTTACGGTTTTTATGGAGTCCCAAGGGTTGGAGTTTTTCAAAATAAGCATAAAGAGAGCAAAGTTGACAACGCTTTGGGCTCTCCTCAGTTGTTGCAAATGTCCACAGGCGACGATGACCAGTTAGCGTCAGATTGCCCGTTTGCTTGTTTGTCAGGCTAAATATAGAAAAAAATGTTAGTTATTCTATGGTGGGATGTACAGCATAACTAGCGTACGAGTGTTACGAAATACAGGCCTAATGTTATGTTATTATATTGTTTTAATATTATAAACAAACAATCAGATGTAGAGTCCGCCAGTACTGTGGTGACGGTATGCATGCATAGTCAACTCGCCTGTAGTTGTATCCGAGAACGAATACAGATGTATCCTGTTTAGAATACAACGAACAAAGGCTTCTATTAGCTTTCCACTAAAACCTTTGACAATGATTATGAAGCTCTCGTCAACGACTATAGTAGCCTATCTACTTAGAATGGTTTTCTATGATTTATTTTTGCCAAGATTCTGTTCTATTTTGGTAACCTTCGAAGATATGTTTAAAGGCATTTGATGCTGAAGAACATGCTCATGAATTAAAAAATGCTGTGACAAACTAAAAAACTGTTATAAATGAAGTGGAGAATACATTGAGAAAATAGTATTTGATTATCAATCTGTTCCCAAATCTTTCGCTTTGTTATTCATTTCGTTATTAATGTATTGTATCTTAAAGCGTGTGTCGTCGCAAAATGGTTTTATTTTTTCGCAAGGATGTTACGATATCAACCAAGTAACTCACTCGTTTTCTTTTCAATAACATTTGTTATTAAAAAAAGAACTCATGTTGAGTCGAATAACGCACAGCTGAAACTACTAAGTCTATAAGTATATCTAATGATTGTGTCATGAAGAGATCGCAGGACATAGGAATGCCAGTTTATAAAAGTGATTTTTGAACCTAGTAATGTAAAAACGAGTGTAGATAAATTTTAACATCGACTTTTAAGGGAGTCATGTAGTGTCGTCATCATCAGCCAATCTCAGTCCACTGCTGGACATAGGCCTCCCCCAATGTAGTGTGCGGGACCTTAATTAAAATTCGTTTTTATTATTATTGTTATCAACATATGGTCCCGCCAGATCACTTTCGGGACAATTTCCAACATTTATAAAGTTAGAAATATAAGTTTCGCTACATAAGTTTTTGCTCGGCGTTAAGAGCACAATGTATGGTTCTCTTTCGGATATATATAGCTTTGAGACTGATAAAAGGAAAATTGTTCGTCAATTTTTGAGTTGTACTACGAATATTAGCGTGGAAGCGTATGGTTAGTATCGAATGTGTATTGTATAGACATCATACATTGTTCGCGCTTTGTAATTAAAGCTTTATTAAAGTACTATAAAGAAGCCTTAATGAACGTTAATGAAAAGTTATCAGCATCAAAAGAACAATTGAACAAGTAACACAATAAAAAAGTATTAAGACGAATGATACACAAAAGAACTTTAAAAATTGGGGGATTAGGCGGGCATAAAACTTTCCTGTGCAAGTATAACAGATCCGGCAAAAAACCATAAACTTTCTCAAACTTTTAGAGGAAAACATTCGAAATCGGTACAGAGGCGACTTCATAAAAACGCCTCAACTCCATTTTGTGTACTGTAATCATCCCCCATTCCCAATTCAGAAACTTTTTTCATCTTTGTTCACATCTGTTTGGACGCTTCGTCGTCTTCCGATTTGAATGACTCTTAAGTCTGCAAAATATTAACCGCGGGTTGCCTTTATTATTATTACCACGCGGCTCATACAACAAATTCAAAATGCCGATTTAAATCCAACTTCATAAAACGGAAACTGATTATCATCATCATCAGCCTGCTCCCGTCCACTGCTGGACATAGGCCTCTGCAATGGCACGCCACTGAGCTCGATCTTCTACTCTTCGCATCCAACCACCGCCAGCCACTTCGGTCACACCTGTCGCAGAACCGATAACCGATATATATATATACATATATGTATATATATATATTTACATATATATATACATACATATATTTTATACATACGTCAATTTGGTATTGTATAAGTTGCGCAGATAATTCTAGAAACAATTGCGATTTTGGATAACAAACTATAATGCATAATTATTATTAAAACATCACGTCAGGTGCATTATGGAGTAGGCAAATACCACTGAGGTCATTTCCAAATTCCTTTATCGTTACGGACCTGACAAGCCTTTTTCATTCATCACTAGTACATGGCCGCCAGTTTAGGAGCCTTCTAGCTGACATTTGGTACACATTTTATAATCATCATTAAAATTAAACGGCAATACGGTTAACTTAGCGATTTTAGGGTAATTTGAGATGTTACCCATCGCTTAACATCATAAAACTAGTCGTTTACAGTACGTCGTTGTGAAATATAAGATCCATATAAATTGGAACTCTATGTATTTTAACAGTGGTTGGGTAGAAGTCAAATTATGACCGTAATTCACTAAATTTTATGTACGATTATTATCGAGATTCCCATATCAAAGAGCATTCCTCTACTAATCTCTGCCTTGTACAGGTATTTGCCCATAGACTATCATGTCTAATTCAGGTAGCATGAAAATAAATAAGGACTTTTTTTTTAAATTTAATATAATTTTTTAACTAGTTAAACTAGGCAGTGTACTACGCTCCTCTCTCTTCAGGGATTACAGGCGTGATATTACGATTGTTTTTGTAACACATATATGGACTGAGCTTTCTGCGCTCCTCTATATAAACTTTATCTATGCCAAATATATATTCCTTCAGACGCGTGTCATTTTTGTACAGGGATATAAACATTTTCTTTGCATAATAATTTAAAAGTGGTATATACATTCTGTTTTTTAGTTTGCGGTATATGTTTATAATTTTTTTTGTGACATATATGTATAATATAATATATATGTATGTATTGGTGAACATGTGTAACAGAAAGACCTATTATATTACTTTTCTTGTTAAGCTGAAGGAAAAATATAAGCCATTTATTTCATTCTCATTAAAACAATTTAAAAAAATGCTCCATTGTTGGATGTAAACGTTACTAGTGAAATGTGGGGGTGTACCTCCTCTGCTTGCCTCTTCGGGGATTACAACCGTGATGTTATTTGTACGTTTCTTTTAAAACAATTTTTCAGCGTTAAACTTTTAACCAATCACCATAATCCTTCGTTCCTTAGGACACCCGTATCATTTTAGAATGACTAGGGTTGAGAGTACAGTCTGCCGCGATGACCAAATGTGGATCTGACTACAAACTCACAGATGCGTACCTGGATATGAAATCAACGACCTTGGAGTGGAATGTTAAACTCTGAACCATGAGCTTATCAAGGCTTTTAATATTACCCTGTAAAGTGTTGCGTATGAAAACACGTTTTAAATTTAAATTTCGAATGAAACATAATTCAGACGGTCAAATCTACATTTGAGAAAAAAATCGTTATATCACGTCTGTAATCCCCGAAAGGGTAAGCAGAGGAGTGCAATACACTCCCACGCCTCACGTAACGTTTTACGACGCATGGAATAAGCGATGAGCCTATTGCCATACACCGGGCTCAGATCTATATTTAGTTTTAATAAGCCAAGCGCAGATGCATTATAGATGCGAATCGCGTCTCATCTCATTGCAAAACGTATCAAGACCGACACGATACGTTTTGTATGAAATATCCAAGTAATTGACTCCAGCAAGGACGTGCAGTTGCACTGTGAAATATCTCGACTTTAATATTAACTTACTGCGTATGGATGCACTATATTTCAAATCAATATTTCACAATATGTGTACCTTTGCTAATTCAAAAATATCTACTTCTTTGCGCAATAACAGTCTATAAATATCCGTCGATCAATCATGCATGATAAATAGATATTGTGTAAAAATGTATTACGTTCGATTCCAGGTTTACTGATTTTTTTTACTATGTGATAGGTTGCTTTTGGTGGCAAGCCCACCTGATGAGAAATAAACGTTTACCATTAAATAAAATAAAATTACTAAGGTTTACCATTTATGCTTATAAAATGCTCTTCATACTTTCCTTGTAGAGTCCTAGAATACAATAGTCGGGAAGTATAAACACGTTGACACTGTCAGGACGATTTTCTTAACTGTCTGGATTTGAGAGGCGGAACCAAATTGTATTTTGTGATTGGAATGTTCAGTACAATATACAATTTTAATTTTAATTTTATCAATTTAATTTTTAACTTTTAATACAATACAATACACAATATACAATTTTATATTGTACAATATCAAATTGTACAATATCAAATTGTACAATATCAAATTGTACAATATCAAATTGTACAATATCAAATTGTACAATATTAAATTGTACAATATCAAATTGTACAATATCAAATTGTACAATATCAAATTGTACAATATCAAATTGTACAATATAAAATTGTACAGTTTGACAATATTTTAAATATTTTACTAAATTGACATATTACAATGACATTATTATTCACAGAATCGAGCTAATTTGACATTCATTTGTGCTTTATGTTGAATATTATTTTAATTCCGTTTTGATGTAATTGTATTTTGACTCCTCTATCGCATTGGGTCTTCTGTAAAGTTAGAGGTAGTTTGTGTTATTATAAATAGATAAAGAAATAAATAAATAGATAAAAATAATGAAATACAGAAGTGATATAAAAGTCATTAGGAGTTCTGGGTTCAAATCCTGGTGCGCACATTTTTTATTAGACAATGACTATTTCCAATATTAAATAACACGTGTTTTAACATTGAACGAAAATGTCCCGAGGAAACATGCGTACTCTCGAGTTATCTATAATGGAAAATAACTTTTGAGATTTGACATATAAGATGTAAGGTTAATGGTCCCCAAACAACATATATTCCGTTATTATTATATGAACACACCAGGTTCCGATACAGATAGAGAACATCTAGTGCCAAATGCCTCTATGAAGTGTTACTATCGTATAGTTTAAGAGGAGCTTTAGTTTTACCATTTAACCAAGTAAAACTCTGCTTAAGGGAAGATTGAAAAGCAGCGCTGTACGGGACTATGATCTCGTGTCAGTAGAGGCTGAGTCTAGTCTAATAGAATCTGGAACCTATTGCCCATGTTTAGTTTGTAAGGTGTGAACTTTTTGTTGTTTTTTTTGAGTGACAATAAATATTATTATTATTACATAGGTAATTTACAGGCACCGTCATCTACGGATATGAACAACACCAAAAAAATTACACACACGTTGCTGACTTTGAAGCGGAACCTTCTGCACCTTTAAAGACCTTATAACTCATAGCGCTCCGGAAATACCTCAGAAAGGAAACTCATTCTATATTTTACACGTGCGGGGTAAAAACGCATAACACAATTTTATTAACGTACACGCAGAAACATTTATAAACGTGTAAAAATAAATAAAAAGTATCTTCCGATGTAGAGATAAGTAAAAATTAATACGATAGAATTAACCTAGTTGAGGACCAGGTGGCTATCATCAATCTAAGTCCACCGTTGGACCCAGGCCTCCTCCGTGAGCGCCACCGTGTCCTGTCATCCGCTTGCCGTATTCAAAATCAAATATTTGATATGTATATATACGTTTAATAAACAATGTTGGACACAGGCCTCTCTTGAAGCGTTTTCCCTATAATAATAATATATAACATCATGCCTGTAATCCTGAAAAGGTAGGTAGTGGAGTGTAGAACACCCGACGTTTCACCGGTTACATTTTGGTCCCACCGTGAATTGCCGTGAATTTGCAATGAGCCTATTTCCATACACTGGGCACAAATCCAGACTCTGAATCACTACTAGAAATTCAAGTTAGAACAACTCAATAGTATTCGATCCAGGAATCAAACCCAAGACCTCTCGATCAGCTGTCGCATTTGCAACCACTCAACTAATGAAACACTCAGTTAACGAGGCATTATAACACTTATTCAGTAATAAAGCGTTTAAAAATGGATAATAGTTTTTCTAATAAAATACGACGATCACAAGATTTGCCGTTTAAGGAATGTTATTCATAGATCGAGGATGTTACATTATTCAAAGGGAAAAAAAGCAATAACTCATATTTCCTTTGCTCGAAGGCATTTAATAAACGCATATGTCAATGTCACAAAGTAACGAACTTGGTCTATCAGATAAAATGAAAACACACGGTTTCGAATTTCGTCATCTTTCACATGTGAAAATAATATTCGAATATTTGTCGTTCGAATTTCATTTTCAATATAAAAGTAAAAATTGTATTTTAATAGTTGTAATGTTGCATAACATATTACAACATTTTACAACATATTATGTTACAGGATTGTGTTTATTTATATAACGTTCACAACTTATTTAATGATATTAACTAAATATCCATAAAAACTATTCAATTAAATAAAACAATATTAATTGAAAAATACTAAAATAATGAGAAATATATATACCAATGATTGGTTTTTATTACAAAATAAAAAAAATGTATCAATAATTGATGTGATCATATTACAAAATAAAGAAAAATAGAAAAAGATTTAACATAATTTATAAAATATCTTATAAGCTTATCACAAAACGCGGCGTAATATCGCGCAATACTCGTCTCTATGTCTCTACAACCTTTGCCTAGTAAAAACGAGAGCGAAAGGCAGGTCGACTCATCTCATCGATGTCCTATAAGGCGTCCCTATGTCACCGGACAGATGTTGTTAAGTCATCTAATTGTGGTCATGTTGATGTAAATGGTGATAAGAGGATTTGCATTACGTTTTGTACATTTAATATGAAGAGCGCATACAACATTAGCCTATATTTAAATTAGATTCTCATCATTTCCAACGTATATGGATGGAATCCCATTAAGTACATGGATATGATGAAGATCATAAGAACTTGTCCTTTTTGGAATATAGAGTTTTGGTTTTTTTTTTTGAAAAAATATGTACAGTTTACCGCACAGATTACATCCGATGCAGGTCCCTACAGTTTCCAATAGCAGTGATGTAGCAATGCCTGTAATAAATTTAATAACAAAATTGTCCTGAGGGAGGTCCTGGGTTCAAGTCCCGGGTCGGGTACTATTGGATTTTTCTAATTTAGAGTTTCTAATAGTGACTCGGAGTCTGAATCTGTGCCCAGTGTATGGCAATAGGCTCACTACCTATTCCTATAATAAATACTCCTATAATAAATAATAATATTCCCTTAATAAATACTTTTTTAAATTTCTGGAACTAGAAGACAGAATGTGGACATTAAAGTAGGTCTCTGTCTAAAAGTGGATTGATACAAACCGATGACGATACCGTGTCTAGATTTCGACAAAAACTTATCATATAAATTCTTATACTCTACATTAAGGTTATGAAATCAACCGTGAATTTTGTCTGTTTCCATTGCTAAGCAACCATACTAATAATTACAAAAATATGAAAATAATTACTTTTGTATTTACATTCATTAATTAGGAGTACATAAATTTAATGCTTATGTGAAGTATTTTGCGAATGTCGACAGTTTCCTTCATATATTATATAAATACGCATATATTGCATAATATGACTTTATGTAATACATAAATAATAGGTTGAAGTAGTAAGATTTTGTTTATTAATTGTTATGTACAATAAACATTCATTATGATTATTATTTTTACATTGTAATTTCTCACGTGATTAATTACTACTACATTGATTTATAAGTATATCACTTTACCTTATGACTTATATGTATGTTAGATGTACCAGTCAATCGTGCACGACTCATACGACGATTGTTGAGCGAGGGAATCTGGGTTCGATTCTCAATCAGGACAAATATTTACATAACGTGACACAATCTTCATAAGGATTTTTTTAGACTTTTTCTGTTTATTACTATCTGGTTTTTCTGGTATTTGTGCATGATAACACAAGGTGTGTTTATTATTATTAACGTCACCTGAATTTTTTTTTAAGTTCAAGACAACATTTAACAGATATATTCCAGTACGCGTATCTCTTCTGAGACGCAATTTGATTCTGTGCATAACATGTCTGATTTTACGCAATATCTGATTTTTCAACTTGAGCGCCGCCCAGTGGATTTTGAATGCCTCTGTTAGAACGGTAGAAGGTTAATAAAATACTAGAAGATGTTGGCCTAAAGGGATAATGAACCAATTAAAGAAAATTATATTCTCTTGATATTTAGAATTTAAATTTAGTACATCGATGTTTTTTGTAACTAGCTATGAATTTTAGCAGTAGGACCGGTAGCGTTAAAAACCTTTCGTTATCACTGTGGGCGGCACATGAAATATATTTTAGAAACAATAAAAACATGCCAAAATAATAATGAGTTTTATTTTATTTGTCGTTTTTTCTCATAAACATCCTTTGGATATGTGACATAAGTAAAACGTGGGAGACCAACACTCCCCTCGGAGGCATATTGGCGTGTTGTTCCGACGTTCTATAAAGTTTCTTCGTGATCGTTTCTTGAGTAATCTCAATGAATGGATTCAGTTTGTATGTAATAAATATATGTATTTTAGTATGTAGATGTGAATGCATTTCGTCACGGATACTGCCATATTACATTTGTGCTCGTAAATGTATGGAACGCATTGACTTCTATTTCATTATATCCTGCACAGGGTTTACTCTACATAATAGGGACATTCTCTGATAGTGAAGATGAATTTATGACTGTCCCTTTGGTGTAGTGTTCAGAAACGCGACTACTGATTAATAGGTCCTGAGTTCAATCACCGGGCTTAGCCAAGATTTATTGGGTTTTCTTAATTGAAATTTCTAGCAGTAGGACGTCGTATGGATTTGTGCCTGGTGTATGACAATAATCTGTAGCTTTATTTTTATATCCATGTTATCTTTTACGCCCCGGGTAAAGTAGGGGTAGGCACAGGGCACTCCCACACTTCACTGATGTTTTATTACGTCAACATACTTCACGGGTGTTCGTGCGAGCCATCCATCAGTAAGTTCACGCACTGTGCCCATGCGAGCGTTTAATCAAATGTGTTGTAAGTGCAAGCAATTTTCAAATCAATTATGAAGAAATTTAGCGTTATAATGGCGTGCCGTCCTTGCTAAATGAAAGTCTAAATCTCGTTTTTGCCGCTGCCGGTAATGCTTGTGCGTTTCAAAAGCTGGGGTAATGAACGCAAAACATTGTGTGTGTGGCTTGATGAATACTATGAATGGGTTTGTCGTGTCGGAATTGATGAATCGGTTAATAAATAAAATTATATTTTAATTAATAAATAAATTTATCTACTCTTAGTCTTATGTAGTGATAGCCTAGTGGTTAAGAATTAAACCTCTCACTCCGGGGGATACTGGTTTGAAATCCATGGCGCGCACCTCTTTACGAAAGTGCGTTTTGAATTTAAATATCACTTGCTAACAGTGAAGAAAAACATCGTGAGAAAACCTGCACGCCTTAGAATTTATACAAAAAAAAAAGTTCTAAGGTGTGTGAAGTCCGTCAACCCACACTTGGCCAGCGTGGCGGACTACGACCTTAACCCTCTCAATGTGAGAGGAGACCCATATTCCAACAGTGGAATGTTAATGAGTCGATTATTATTATTTTTAC
>DWJK01006496.1:0-10435 GCA_018248815.1 Croniades pieria auraria | reverse complement strand
CAATATGGGAGGAGACTCATATTCCAACAGTGGAATGTTAATGGGTCGATTAAAAAATATATATATATATATATATAAGCTTTTACGACACGCGTGTTGTATACAATTTATTTGCGTTTTTAAATTAAATATCAATTGTTGCACCAGTGAAGGAAAACATCGTGAGGAAAGTTACTCACTTTAGAGGTCTGAGTGGAGCAATAAAAGGGTATGTTAATGCGTGTGTTGTGTATATCTTAGGGACACATAATGAGCAGAACATTAAAAAATCTTTTAAGCACATCAGTACTGTTTTCAAGAAACAAAACATTTAAAATTTTACGCAAAAAAAACGAATTTGTTATGCGTATTTATGAAAAAATAAAAGATAAACAATTTCATCAACAAAAAAATAAATAGACAATGGCCTCTCGAGTTTATTGTGCTCAGGTATACCTATCGTTTTATCGGTAAAGATTTGCAAACAATGTTTAGAAACAAACGGTATATGTTTTGCTTTCACGGCTCGCGTCGGAGCGTAAACTTGGCTCACACATTCGCTGGGTAAGTAGCCAGTTAAGTTGTTTTCAGTAATTCACTGCAATTGATAACGTGTAATAATTGTATCATTGGATTCGAAGAACTTAAGATCCAGCTCAGTGGCGTGCCATTGGAGAGGCCTATGTCCAGCAGTGGATGGGAGTAGGCTGATGATGAATGATGATGATATTCTGTAAACATGATTTCCGCGTTGTTACTTTGTAAGTTGCGTTATATAACAGAGACGTTATTTACGTTAAACGAATCGTGTGATTGAGTTAAATGATTCACACAATAAAAGCACATTGCGTTGCTCACATCTTGCTACTTGACTGGCAATATGTTTGAACACGGTCAACGACTTTACTCCAACTAAACTCGCTACTTACTATTTGCTACTCACATCGAGTTGTAGTGTTATTATTACATGATTAAATATCCTCTATTAGTTTATTCCTATCGTGTGTTTAACACAGTTATTGTGGTGAACTCGATACTATTTGCTAACTAAATATAGTGACGATTATGCGCTGCGGTGTTCCCTTCCAGTGATAATTGTTGCGAGCCAGCGAAAGTAAATCTATTGCAATAAATCGACTCTATATCACAAAAGCTTAATATTACTCATTAGTATATTTTAATGAGAATTAGTCTTTAGTGACTTTAGATGCCGCAGTATTATATCTCTTATAACCATGAATAATAATTATGAAGTTAAATTTTGATTGAGGAAATTAGGAGCGCGTTATTTTATAAATTAAGTAATATTAAAGCTTAACGAACACATTTCTTTTATTCCGAGTGCAAGGTGAAATGTTGATAAATGTTGCTGTAGGTATATAGTAACAGTCATTGATCATTAACTTCTGGATTTAGCCGCTAACCAAAATACCCAGCTCTAGCAGTACGGGAGTAATTGTGCGAAAGTTGGACAGACATGACTGAATTATTAAAAATTCCTATTAGTAATTATAATTTAGACTTCAAGAACAGCAGCGATTATGTCTCATCTACGGGTCCATTTTAATTTAAATAAAAACTTAAACCGCCAAAACAAAAGTTAGCTTTTACATGAACATAAAAATTATCCCAGCTTTGATTCCAATGCGTATGTAAACATACTATGTTACATAAAGTAAGCGTTTGTCTCATAAAGAGATATTTCACAACCAATGTAGCTGTCCAATTTGGTATGATATAGAACTATCAAAATTTAATTTGTCATCATTGTCATCCAGCTATGCAACTGCGCTTGCTGACGAATTCACCAAATATCTGACAGAACGAGCTGCGGTAATTTAGTTATTTAGGTATGAAACAGTACAATGTTTCATACCTAAATAACTAATTGTATAAATTTAGCATGAAACCAGATTAATGTGCCTAATGCATTAATAAATAATTTATAATTTATTAGAGTTCCTGTCACTAAATGTTGCAAGTATTTATTATTTTTATTTGTAACGAGAATAAATGTTTTTAACATGAAATGAATTATTGCATTTATTTAACTTTACACAAAAATAAAAAAGCGATTATAATATATTTTTAAAAACACTTTTTTTTTAAATTATATATCTTATCAATGTTTTTATAATAAAAAGTGTTACCATTGACTTGTAAAATTATCGTACACGATTAAAGGAACATGTTTTTATATTAGCTGTAACTGTCATAGACTATAAATAGACTATTGGTACAGATAATAAAGGACTTATTAAGACACAAAGACATAAAGTTATAAAAGATGATAGCCAGAGCTGTGTATAGTAAAGACTGTGTAACGAGAGCCGATCAGCCGGTGTGGTCGTCTTCTCCGGAGCCGGGCTGTTTACGTCCATACAAACCAATATTGACATTGCCTTTGTCCACTAACTGACGGCTAATCTCTTTGTGCTGGATGTTCCTTGTGCATTGTAATATTGTTTGACAGCTCTTTGATTCTATTCTACATTTTACATTGGATATTTGATTGCGTAAAAGCTGCTTAAGGGTAATATCAAACGAGTAAGATTAAAGACTACAGCCGTAAATATATACGTAACACATAACCTAAATTGAAAATTAAATGGTATTGGAGTTTAAACCGTACGCTCACATGATCGCCCACTTTCAGTAACATGGATGTTAACCGATGTTTTGTTTTACAATACTTTATCGATTGTAGTTATCCTTCATGCACCTCTAGGTAAGTCAAACTCGAATTAAAGAAAGGAACTTAATCAGTATACACAATTACTACGTTTTTACCGTGAAAATACTGGTGTAGTGTTATGTTATGTTCCTATTTCTCAGTCTCTTCTTGCAAATCAGTAATAGGTTTACTGTTATCAAAGAGTCTCTTGGTATGTATATATACACATATCTATGGGCTTATTCATTGACTGCAATTTAACGTAGAACTGGGTAAATGCAATATTAAATTAAAAAGTGTCGTAATAATATAAAATTAAAAAGCGTCGTACTGTCAGATTGTGGTATGGCAGAGCCTGCCTCGGCCTTTGGTTAAATGCTTTGTTCACCTACGGGCAGCAACAGTACCGTACTCTGCAATGCCCCACCCATAAACCCAGCATGGGAATTATAAGCAAAAACCCCCCGGCGCGGCATATCCTTGGCAGTGGACTCAGATAGGCTGATGAAGAACAAATGAAATGGAATTGATAAAAACAGAAGATGACTCTAAAAAAAATGTACTCAATATATTATCCCTAAACCGTTGTCATCATCATTATTTGTTTTATAAAAACCGTTGTCAATTGTCTGAAGTTTTAAATGCGTATAATATGCGTATAATGCGTAATAAATGCGTATAATATGCCTAATCCTTTTATGATTGCAATTGTGTTGATACGAAAATCACTACGTTCGAAAGATGACGTCGAAAGCAAAAGAAGAGCAACATGCAAACATGTACATTGAAAGAGAACGAAAATACGATATATGACTTCAGTTAGATTGGGTGAAAAAATTCATAAAATATTATCTTATTTTACTACTGCTTAGTTTCATTAATTATGGTCTTACATGTAGAGAAGGTTGAAAAAATAAAATAGAATTAAAAACGGATATAAAATATATATAGCAAAATGTACATTTCAAACTTCGAAGCGCAATAATTGCTGCAAGTGTTGCCAATCTTCTTATAATGCTGCTGCAACTGTGATGTGCTAATTTGCAATGCCAATTATAATGTAAAATGTATAGCCATTACAAACAATTACATATTTTGCTTTGAAACGTATGTTAAAAATTGAATAACCTAATATTTGCTTACATTAGTACTGTTGATTAATTGACCAAAAGTTTCATTTCGGCAGGATCCATAAAAAAATAAAACATCTTATACAGTTCTAACCGCGCTGTCAATTTGACATGACTGTTTGTCAACATCTTGCACTGACGATATGTGTTGCCATTGTCTATGAAATGTCACAATACATTTAAAATTAGGATAGAGACGTAACGGAATACTATTTAAACAAATGTAAACTGTAAAATACAATCCTAAATCATGTTTTTATATTTTAGTTAAAGTATGATTATAGTATTCAATTTAATTAACGTATGAGTTATGAATCAAATTTAAAAATTCCAAACGTTTTTACAACATTAGGAAAACTAACATTAAGCTAATGTATTCACCTTACCCATTCTTTCTACGATTTTTCAAATAAAAATAACCTATAAATGAATCCGGGGATGCCACACTTGCCAGGGCGAAACACGACTCTATAAAAGTAAAGACATCAAGATTTCATGACATGTAAATAGAGTTTGATTCCCTGACGGTTGGCGAATTAAGCTCTCCGTCCGAGCCGGCTCTTTCGTATCGTTTTCGTGACAGCGCAGCGCACTTAAAATGTTGCGCGGCACATACTGCGCACAAATCACGCAGATATTGCTAGAAAGCGAGCACATGAACCATGTCTCTGGGACAGGATCTTTACGAGCCGTTCGACCAGTTTAAATATTTGACGTCATTTACCTTACCACAAAGTTTATACGACGCATCAACTACTTTAAGATTTTGTTACCGTCTAAATGTAGCCTTATATATAACACTAGCCGTTGCCAGCGGCGACGCATGTGAATCTTTTTTAATTTATAAGCATCAGATATGTCAATACAAAAAGATTTATGGTTAGTTAAAGCACGCATTATACGATAGAAATAGAATTTTGGGTATTTTGCAATACAAACCGGTCACTTGACAAGCGTTCATATTATTTTAAGTATATTCTTCATTTATATATTTGTATCAGGACAAAAATAACTAAGACACTAAGGACTCATTAACCGTCGTAACGTATAGCCAATTTTCAGTTGAATAGAAAATTATTTCTTTGCGACAAATGTTGCAGGGACAATGACAGTTAACTAATAGGTGATTACCCTTATAATTACGTAAGATAGGTTGCTAATGAGCACTTGTTTCCTTGTTGCAGAACGGGCGAGCGCAGGCGCCCGTTATAATGTGAGCGGCGCACGACGACGCGCGTCTCTTCTCAAGGTAAGTCTCAGTCGACGTCCGAACTCAAGGCGTGCAGGTGTTGCCAGGATCATGACAAAATTTTGCCATTTTGCTGCTTTTAAAAATCCCCACATAAAAGGCCAACTTGATTGACATTTTTCAGTTACTAACATTGGCGTAATTGAAAACCGCTGCACAGATAGTTATGGCAGGGAAGCGTATACATTAGTCGTTTTTATGAATTCATATTAAATTCATTACATACTACGTGTAAATAAGTTTACATTGTCTGTGTTACTCATTTTGTAATAACTTCATATTATGTAGGATTCATGTTCATGCCTTCGTTATTATAAAAACAATAGACGAAATAATTCATGACCTATATTTATTTCGGTGTATTAATTTCTTTCTAACAATAAAAGCAAAGAATATTTAAAAAAAATAGTTATTACTGGTAACACCAATGTTGCCAGCACTATCAAAATACCCACGCGTGCTTCAATGTTACAGATCATGCGAAAAATAAGAAAATAATGATACTTATCCAAAGAGCATAAAACAAAAATTTTTTACAAAGTTTTATTCAATAACGCTTATATTTTTTCAAAAATAGCACATTCGCATAAAAATTATCTAGTAAAGTTTGGATATGGATTCTCACGTTTTGGTTTTCCGCGGGACTTACGCAGAATAACCTTAACTATTTTAACATTAAGTACCACGCGAGAACGACAAGTCACTAATTCATACACATTTAAAGTAATTAAAGAGTCGTATACTTTTATTGTTTTCATTAATATTTTATACTTATGTTTTTCGAAGTGACAAATAAAGAAAACATCAAACTAATTAACAAACTAATTAGTACATTCAAACATGGTTATAAGCTTATGTTAAATAAAGCATTGTAGTTGGCTAGCCATTGAACAATATAAATCATTGGTGTTCCTCTTGCTATCCGTCCAGTGCAAAATATATCAAAACACTGTGACCCCGACGTAACAAAATAAATTAGTTCGCAGTAATTATACTAATAAATATAAGCGGTAAGAGCATCCCGAAATTTATTGCCGGAAAAAAATCACAAAACAAATCTCAGTCTTTGACTCATAAGTGAGCTTTTAAATAAGTTGCATCAATTGACATAATTTAAAGATTGGCGTCCTTAAATAACATTCTTAATGTGTTCGTAAATTTCTTTTAAGATTATGGACCTGTTGGTCACGCTCGTGAATAACGTATGAAGAATAACATCTTTGTGAATCGTATATACACAATAAATGGCAAGGTGAAAATAAAAAAAGGTATACTTCTGTACATTACTCGCTTTGTTAAACAAATAACTATTCTTGTCTCTGTCAATATTACACCCTAGAGCGATTAGATATGTACCTAGAAATATACTGAAAGTTTTCTATTTACGTAAAAATTTGCGAAGCTAATAAAATTTAAATTACCCTGAACTCGTTAATTAAAATGTTAAAATACGAGCGTGTTAACATACTTTTGGAGCAGTAATCAAAGGATTATATTATGTAGCTGCCATTACTAAAACGAGTGCCACGACAGCCGATTCAGGTAACCTTTAAACACTGACGGCGTCTGCGTATTCATCGCGTGAGGAGCGCCAGCGGCCATGAAACGGAGCGTGATATATTTTTAATATGTCATCTACCACCATCGTTTCAAGAGATGTGCCTCACCCAACACAATCAAATCACTTTCTAAACATCGCGTTAAAACCAACCAATAATTCAATACATTTCGTAATTAAACCAGTAATGAAGGGAACACTTGAAAATAAAGCATTAATCCCAATATCCCATTAAATAATCTGTTTGTAAACACTTCAAAGAAAATTAATTTGCTTATCAAGAAACCGTTGCTTTAGTTTCCTAATACACTTGTCACCTGCCCTTCAAGGTTGGTTGTTGGTGATTTAAAATTGAACAATCTAGGACGAGTAAACTCATACCGACCAGATAACTACACGGTAAATGTGCAAACAACATCAACCGGACTTAAGATACGTCTTGAATTAGGCGATAATAATAAACCATCGTACCCGCCGCCTTAAATTGAGAGAGTGGAAATTTAAAGGGAGATGAATGGGCTCTTTTTATAAATAAACACACTTTGTCGGCATCGTGCTCCATGCAAGCGCGTCGGGGGCCGGCCAGGCGACGTACTACGCACTTCACTGATTAAGTCCTTTTGTTTCTCTTGATTGATGCGACCCATTTGTCGAATAAAAATAGACACCATATTAAAAGTATGTTTAAGAGAATGTACCTGCAAGTTTGTAGCGCAACTGTCTATCACAAACATTGTACTCCATGACAGCACCAATAAAAGTGTTTACAATAATCATTATCATCATTACATAAATATCTGTTTTTATAGGATTCTCCCAAGGTGTGTCACAAAGTGCGATCTTCCCTGATCCCATGTAACCGCACCACGTGCCTGGTTTACTTTTAAAATAGTGAAATTAGGTATATATTGTTCCTGCTTAAAAATATTCGTGTAAAAATAACCCAATAAACAACACAAAATCCCTTACAGTTCTCTTTATACTAGTACATATACATATGTATGTATATAGTACCTACGTAAAACCAGAACGAAAGCAAGAAAACAGAACTTAAAAAAAGTCACATATAACTTTGATAGTTCGTGGAACGAAACTAGAATATTTTCTAAATAAATTAACACAAATGCGACGCCCATAACTAAATGAGACATAGTAATGATAGTGAAATGTCTTGCCAAATGTCCACCGTTCTGTCAGTGGGTCGGATACCGCTCTCAGCGATCGTCGGCACACTTACCCACCACGGTGACAAAAGTGCCGTGCAAATTTAAATGCTTAGTGTCGTATTCATAAGTAATTTTGTTCCTACTTTGTAGAGCAGACGCGATTTGATATAAAACAAAAATAGGTTAACTCCATTTTTTAAAATCCCGACCATTTTATTCTATGGATTTGTTCTGAAGCTGTTAAATTAATGTTGTCTGGGTCGGAGGGCGTGGACGCCAGACATGGGCGTACCAGCTTAATTCTTATGAGTAGCATCGCATCTGGAAGCAATCCAAAGTTTCATTTCGGTGACATTGCACGCAAATGCGGTCAGTTGACTGCTTTTCCTATTTAGTCCTTAGTAGTAACGACGCGTTAGGAGCTGATCTCAGAATTTGAGTTTCTTCTTTGTCTGGTAGACATTGTCCAGTTAATATTTTGTTAACTTTTATTCATTTCTTTACTATCTATAGTTTATTTGTCCTTTATTTTTTATTTATTATCATTTACTGTCCTTTTGACCCATTTATTAATTGTCTTAATGAGTTCACGTCCATAATAGATATTCTTGCAGTTTTCAAAACTTTTTTTTATAATTACTTCACCTAAGTTGCACTTCAACATATGAATATTCAGTTACAGTAACGTGCTTCCAAAAAGTGCGGAAAACTTAAAGAAACTTCAAGTACTTTATCAAAAGTCCACCTATAGTACCTATATAACTAGCGCATGCTAATATATACATTGGCTTCCATATTCTTCGTAAAGACCTCATAGCAATTATTAATCATACATTAATTTCTCAATTTTCACTTCGTTGTTATTTACTATTTGATTGGTTTATTTAATCATTAAAATATTTTTTTACGAAATATTAATGCACATGAACAAGAGGTAAAATTAAAATAAATAAAAAAAATAGAATAAACTGTGCCTATTAAACTGTTTACCTTAAACCAATCAATAATTAATAGACTATGCACAAATGTAAATTGTTCACATAATCACAACGAACTTCAAACAATTCCAAAGCAAAACGTTTATTATTGTCTTGTTATAAGATAAACTAACACCATTCAGTTGCTAAATTGTTTTCATTTAAACCAAAAAAAAAAAAAAACACGGAAATATTAATGAACCGTTCTTTCGCGCTACCGCCCGCGAATGTGGTCCTCACGACCACGACTTTTTGTGTAAACTGCAGGGCTTTGCGAATTAGAAACTAAAGCATACACCTATGTGGAACTGAAACTAGTGCTGTCCGGTAAGAATATCCTTAATTCTCCATAGAGATAATCTTTTACCAAGAGCAATGGCAACCGTGTACCAAAAATATATCGTCATATAAACTGGTACATCATGGCCCCATAACATACATACATCTTACACTCAATGCACAAACTCTTTCTGACAAAACGAGTAATGTTATCAAACTATCGAGATGTACCGTTAGCCGTTACTCACCTTGGCTGCACCTGAAATATAATTTTAGATTTGAATAGATCTGCTAAAACGATGCCGTAAACCTAAATGGTTTATAGTTTACGTGGCCATCAACGCTTCCACGGAAATGCTATTCAACATATTTATTGGCTGTTTAATGCCGCATCTTATGCATTGTATCTATACGACGAATTCTCGCAAAATGTACCCTCTTATTATCTTCATATTCAACGTTGAACACAAATGGTTAACTGAAAAACTACCAGAAACATCCTACACTTGAAATATTAAATATTAAGTGGACAAATATAGAAGCATTTTCTTGGATTTTTTAAAATATTCTACAGATCTGTAGTGCCGTGGTCAAGATTTTATCGTGTGTATTCAGATAATGCTTCTTTTATTAATCTATTCGTGAGGCGAATACAAGGAAGCAGTAATAAGTTAATTAGATGAGTAAACTGCCGTGTCAACAGTCGATATCCTGTCCACGGAGTTCAAACAGCAGCGGTTACCTAATATGCAAAGTTGACCGACATCGTGCTTGTCCATTTATCGTACCCACAACACTTTCTCGCAACAATCACCGGTCATTATCATACAACAGACATTACTGGTTTTGACCAATATAAGATAAACGGTCATCAGTTAAGACTTTATCCGAAATATGAAAATAAAAAGCACTTTCTTGTTTTTTTTTGTTATATTTTTAAGTTTTTTTTTTCATCCGAACCGCTGTCTCTTTTCAAATAGATATTAAAAATTTTGTGAATTGATTTGGCGAATACCTATACACGGAAAAACTATTGTTGAGTTGTTTTAATATCGATGTACATACGAGTACATTCGTTTAGTTTACGATAAACAAATTTAATATCTTGAGTCATCTCCACATGCGACCATCTGATCGCAAAGCAGGCAGAAGCTTTGTTATGACAACCAGACAGCTGTATATACAGGCATACGTATAAAAATTATTATGCATGTAAGGTTAGTAAGTCGAATATAATAAAGTTATCATTATAACACATAACTCGTTATATAACATAGACTGCCTCGTTGGTCGAGTAATTGCAAGCGCGATTGCTGATCGGGAGGTCCTGGGTTCAAATCCCGGGTAGGGTACTATTGGATTTTTCTAATTTCGATTAGTGGCTCGGAGTCCGGATTTGTGCCCGGTGTACTCGTATGGCAAT
>DWJK01006495.1:0-10437 GCA_018248815.1 Croniades pieria auraria | reverse complement strand
AGGTATGTGAAGTCTGGCAACCCGCACTTGGCCAGCGTGGCAGACTATGGCCTTAACCCTCTTAATATGAGCGGAGACCCATATTCCAACAGTGGAATGACATATGGGTCGATTAAGATAGGATTAAGAAATGTTTGCAATTTCTAGATTATTAACATTTCAATATAAGACATAAAAACTAAAGAGGGTTATGCTAACGCCTGGCAGAGGTACGTTGATTTGTAGAGGAATGTAAATAATATGTAATTATAATTCGTATTTGGTCAATTGATCAACATTTCAGGAAGCAACCATAACATTCTAGAGCATCTACCAGTAACAATTATCACATATTAACAGTTAAAATACTAATACTGGGACAGCTCCACATGCGGGCATCCGATCCTAAAGTGAGCTTTCAGACAGGTTACATTACTTAAGCTTCATACGAGAAGGGACACGGGGAATCGTGCTCGGGGCAGTGCGCACCGTGCACGGGGCTCGGGTGAGGGGCGGCACGTACCTGGAAGTGAATGCCGACGCGCGGCGGCGCGTGGTGCGGCAGGTGCGCGTGCGGCGCGGGCGGCGCGTGCGGCGGCGACGGCGCGCCGTCCTGGAACTGCGGCGGCGCCGACACGTAGCACTCCAGCGCGCCCGCGCACCGCGCGCCGTAGCGGCTGCTGCACACACCGCCGCGCCCGCCTCGCTCACTTACATGTACGACTTTGCTCGTGTAACACACGCCGCCTCACCATCACCACATCCGGTATTCAATCTATGTTTTTAGTTCTGCGGCGCTCGTCACGTTATATAACACGTGATAAGGTGATAGCGTCATCGTTGTATTTCCTCCTACTAGACCCCCTAGACACGTTTACTGGCTTCGTTCAGTAATAATATCAAGAACATGTACTCAAGTAACGATGAATACGCGCGTATATACACAGCAATACAATACATCAAAATAGTAGTAGTATTCTTTACTATACAGCAAAATATAATAAAAAAAGAAAACTAGTAATTTGTACAGCTGGAATAAAATAATGCCCCGTATATATCATCTCCGATATGATCAGAGCTGTCCTCACCTGGCCCGGTCGTGCAGCGGCGGCTGCGGCTCGCGCGCGTGCGGCGGCGCGCTGCGCTGCGTGTAGTGCCCGCTCGAGCCGCCCGAGTCGCGCGCGAACGACGACCCGCAGCGGCTGCCAGTAACACCCACATTAGAATTATTTATAAAAAATATTTCTTAACTACAACTTTCCGTATGCGTTTTGGAGTTGTACTGTTACTAACGGTTTTGTACAATTTATCAAAAATGTGTAATAGTGAGTTTTTCGTACTGTATAAAATATACTTGTTACGTCATCGTGCAGGCCTTATGTTACCACACACGAGTGATCCAACTGAACAAAAGTGTATTGTTATCAAAAACAGTGTTTATAAATATTTCTTGATTAAATGTGTCTATATGTACTCGTATATATATAGTATATATATTTAAAAAAAGGTGTCTACAGATACATATATATTTTCGGAAATAAACGCAAAGGTCATCCCGCTTACCTAGTATATGATTGATAATTCTCGTCTCCCGGCGACGGGTGTTCCGAAAAAGCGTCGCAAGACGACATGAGTGAGGAATGATTAGACCTGTAAAATGTTTTTCAATTAGCAAAGTTAATAGCGTAAGGGAAATTAAATATCTTTGACTACTTTTGTTATAATCTATTCAATGTTTAACATTTACCCATTTATTTCCACCGAAATAACAAGGCAATTGGCATCGCTACGAAGTTGTTCTGTAAATAAATATGCGAAAATATAACCTGGTCCCTTTGGAAGAACAGGAGGCAGTACGGTGGTGGCCGGAGTGGCGCCGCCTGCGCGGGGAGCGGCCGATGGTGTCCGTGTTGGGAACTGTAGTGCTGGAATTTCACAAATTATAATAAATTAATAGCAGTCTGGAATAAGAGTAACACAAATCCTCAACGAATGTTTTAGAAACAGCTCAAAGTTTTTCACAACTCGCGGACAATGTAAATAAAGGTCATAATAATGTGCTCTCCTTCCGACCCTATTATTATTCCACTTTGGGAACACAGATCCCCTTTCACAATGATAGGATTAAGGCCATAGTCTGCCACGCTGGACAAGTGCGGGATAAATAATAATGGTCAAATATTATTTTTTACATTTAGCCTAGCAAATAGGCAGATGGGCCACCTGCTGGTAAGTGGTCACCGCCGCCTGTGGACATTTGCAACACCAGACAAGTGGCCAACGCTTTGACGGCTTTGAAGGAGCACTCTTTGAGCTTTTCTTAAAGAACCCCGTGTCATACTGCTCCGGGAAAAGGTCGGATGGATGAGAGAATAATGTGTATCACAGAAAAATGCATGGCGACGATAACTGAAGCCCAATGGGTATAGGATTCGGCGTCAAATTGAAGAGTAAAGTTAGTAAGTTAAAAGGAAGTAGTTAAGTAAGAAGTGACACTCACTGCTCGGTGTAGCAGTGCGCCTGCGCGTGCAGGTCGGGCAGCGACTTGTGGCTGTTGATGTTGGTGCAGCCGTCCTCCTCGCGCATGCTCGGCTGCGAGTGCGAGTTGGAGCTAGAACGAGAGCTGGTGCTTAAAGATGACGTAAAATTTGAGAACAAAAAAGCTGTAACATCTGTCAGGATGGAGGTATTTGGCACTCGGTAGCGTCTCGTCTGACATGTAAAACACCTGGAGGTGTAATAATAATAAATGAATTGTACCTCTAATTAACCTATGGTTTGACTGTTACCGAATGCTATGAAACCTTAAATTCGACCTTCGATATTCTACACATTTAAAGTAGTGAGCTCAGTGGCGTGCTATTGGAGAGGCCTATGTCCAGCAGTGGACAGAAATAGGCTGATAATGATGATGATGAAAATAGTGTATTTGCTTTTATCTGCTGTAATCGGGTATGTTACGTGTCAGACATTTCTACTCAATAATGGTAATTTTTGGAATAAGCTTAATAAGGGATCTTGCAGAAGTAGAACAGGTCTAGATTATATCTTGTCACACACAAACAGGACAGAAAACCAATTAGCCTCATCAGCAATATATCGATACAGTTCGTAGACCGATCAGAAAATTAGGCCAAATAGCTTGTTGGAAAATATAATTGAAACAATGCATTCTTAGAGTCGGCTACATTATGGGATTGCGACCATTATCATCATCATCATCATCAAGAACACCATCATCCAACCACAAATTCTGTCTTTATCTCTTCGCATCCAACTGCTGCCAGCCAATTGGCGTATATCATCACTTTCAATAGTTTATGGTGGAAAAATCAAATTACCGTATGTATCGGGGCGCGGAGTGCGCGTACTGCGCGGGCGGGCTGATGGTCGCGAGCTGCTCAGCTGACCCTGAGTTTTCCTCCATCGCCGGCTCCGGCAGCTGCATCCGCTCCATACGCTCCACGCGCTCGGGGCTCGAGTGGGGACTCGCTACCAGTGGAAAAATAAATGACTCAAACGTAGATGTGATTAGTTTTCCGAATTATTCCAGCAACATTGGAAGGATGCGAAAGTTCAAAATCTGAACATTCAATACAAATTAACTGGGCTACTGGCGGATTATGACAACTGATGAATATTTCCGCTCAAGTGTGTGTACATGTCGAAAGCTTTTTGTAGTACAAGATATGTATGTTCCATAAAGGTACTTACGTATCGAATAGGTATTCTTGATGATGATCTCACTCGGTCTCTGTCTCGGTATCACGAATGACTCCGGGAAGAAAACTCTGGCATCACCGAAGCTTAAAGGTCTGTTCATCTTGTCTCTATGATCGAGGTCGGATTTGTGCTTAGATCCCGAAGTACCAGAAGAAGAGGTGCCAGAGAAGGTCCCTGAGGTATGCTGCGAACGGGGTATTATTTCCCGTTCTGGGTAAGGATCCTTAATACGTCTAGTGTCTATGAAGACTTTGTGCGCTGAAACAAAAAAGAGACATAAGATGTCAATATTGTATGACGTGATTATGTATTTGGACGAAGGTAGAAATCATTTTCACGAGCATGATTTTACTAAAAAATAATATACTAAAATGAAAACATTTTATTATACTTTTATTAGATACTGTAATGCTCTACAAAGAGAATCCAATAATTGATATATGGAATCCAAATTAAATTTCTTAAACAGTTCCATGAAAGGTAACGCAAATAGGTCAAGATCAATTAAGCCATCGAAATTTTAGAATTAAGCCATCGAACGCTTACAATTAAGCCATCTAAATCTTACAAGGAATCCATTTACATAAATCACTTACAGACGTAGCCGGGCGAGTAGACGTTCTCCCTGCTGTCGGCATGCTCAAGCAGCCGCCGCAACGTGTTCTGCAAGCCCTCGCCCGCGCTCACCGCGCGCCGCGTGCTCACCGCACTCCTCGTTGTTCCATCTGGAACAAGTACACAATATTACTTTAAGTCCTTAGTACGATTAAGTGTTTTAGACAAACCAGATAACAACTCAGTTTTATTAAAAGTTGGGCAAAAATGTGGGGCTCATCATTTTTGCTCACACTTTTAAGCAATATTTCTTTCAGTAACTCGGGAAGTATGGAAACCTATACACTCCCGTGCAGACTTTTCTTTTATTTAACACTTTTAAGGATCGATTTAAAACATCGTTCGGATTACCTTTTATCCTTTCAAAGTTTATGTTATACGCGTGCAAATTTTCATCAAAATCAGTTTAGCAGTTTCACAAGAAACCTAATCATTCACGAACCATATATTCAAGTACTCTAGCAGTTTCAATGTGAATTTAAACAAATCTTAATATGTTGTACGACATTTGGATTCCCTGACAGCTAACATGACATGACATACTTACAAGGGTTACAGCAAGCGTCGTTGTTGAGCGTGCCGGAGCTGACTAGATGGCACCCGCCGGACGCTATGGCCTGGCCGATGCCACTGCTCATCTATGTACAACATAAAAGCTTTAAAACATTGTTGCAAAATGCATATAAACTTGTAACTGTGAAGAATTTCTATAAAATAATCCGCATCAAGATTGAAGACAGTTTTAGGTCTAGTTTATTTACGTAGTGATGTTCCATGAAAGCAAAACGGAGAATTTTTTTTAAGATAACACATTTATTTTAAAAATTCACAGGTGTTTAAAATTGAGGTTAAATGTTGCGTATAGAAAAAATAAAATATATTTTTATATAGAATATAAGTCTCACAATGAGGTATACGTCGGTCAATCAAGGCTTACCCTAAGAGGTAATTCCTGCTTCCTATCCAATACGGTTTCAGATTTGACATAGAACGCCTTAGACTCCGCCAACATTTCCACGGCGGATTTACGCTTCTGCTGCGGCTGGGGCACCACTGACCTGGGCGCGGCCATTTCCTTCTTCCGCGGTAACTTAAAACTTGCGAATAGGGAATCTGCTAGCCTTCGCCTGGGGAAATGAGATGAAGATATTTGGGTTACCATTTTTGCAATAATGTGAAGTAGGTCTTCGCCGTAGAAAATAGTCTTCTGTCAGTCTTCTGTTTGATCAGCATTTTGCATAATGTATGTGTGGTATAGAACAGATTGTTGGGCAAATATATTTTGATTTTTAGGAATACAATCGTACGGATTTTTGCGGGTAAATTTAATAGGATCATTGACTATTACCACCTAACCATATGCATCAGAGTGAAGGCTGTTTTGTGTTTTTTGACAAACGCTGATGTACTGAGATATCTTGTCACGGCCTTATGAAAATTCTGTCCTAAAAAAATTATAATATTCTGTCCTAAAAATAGTTGTCAATGTATATTCTCTATGTGTCTCACCTAGGCGGCGATTCGAAAGACCTAGAGTACGACGCAGCCGCCGCCGCTCCCTCGAACTTCTTTCGCACTTCCTCGACCTTCGACCAACCCGACTCCACGTTGAGCCGCCGCGTCAACTGTGCGTTTTGTGCCGCATGCTTGGCAAGCTCCTCCCGTGTCCTCTTCACGGACACCTCAGGAAGCACGTCGCGGTGTCGTCCCGTCCTCGCCTCGTGACATCTTTCGATGAACTGTCGCCGCCGTAGCGAGAGCGTCGCTGATGATTGATGCCCGTCTTCGTCGTCCAGGCACCTGCAAATACAATTGATAATCAAACGATGCCTGAAAGTCATACAAGTCAATACGCAAATATATAATCGATAAGAGTTATCGAACCTGTATATAATGCAATATGTAGAAAGTAAATGTGCAAATGCTAGAATAAAATTTCCCTTACAAACCAAAAATATTCGACAACCCTCGCTGTAGTCGGTGCAAAGAGCTAAATTATTCAACAAGTTTTGGGTATTCTTACCAGTTGGATGGCTACCTAGCTAGTATAAGTAAAGGTAACATTATACCCTTAAAGGTCAGCAGCTAGCTGGGAGGTCGGGTTATACAAAATGGAACGCCCTTTCCTACAATGGCTACGTTTTATTTCGGGTCACTGAACCAGAAACACGTAGAACTGGCAGGCGCCACATTATTCAGTAGGTTGCTCGTTTAAATTTCTAACGCTGCGACTCTCTTATCTACTGCTAACTTTGTGTAAGCAAGGTGTAAATTTAACTAATTCAAGGTGCTTTAAGAGAGGGAAGTCGACCGCGGACTCGGTAGATTTAGGAACGAGATAATTAAGAATGCTAAGGTACATAATACGCAAGATGTTTGGAAAACTTCCACAACTCCGATTTTAGTTGCGTGTGACTTCATCTGCTATCGAATAGATGAAGGTTTTGACATTGCTTGTCAATAGTTTTACCACAAAATAAATTACGAAAAATAAGTTATAAAAAAGAGTGAAACACTCTGCCAGAGTATGATTCCGGACAAGTATAACCTAGGATTCTTTAAAGCGAGGATAACCAGGCTTTTCCTAGGCGTGTTTGCTTCACCTTAGGCTTAGCTGATCTGCGTTTTCTATAAGGGGAGATTGTGGTCAAACTCTAGCCTATTATAAAATATGACAAAAACCTGACGTTTTGCCAATATTTTAAGTTACCAATTGTCTTTTAATAAAATAAGCGTGTTACCTAGCTGGCTGAGCGAGGTGCGACCGGCAGGGCTGGTAACAGGAGAGGGCGGCCATGTTGCCGCGGGCTGCCGCCGAGCCCGCTCATCATTTGCACCCCGACTTGCACTCACTCAGCCTCGCATTCAGTCTGCAATAATTAAACACAGACTGTTAACACTACTAACAAATTCACTATGATTATATATGATACTCTTGATTAAATCTAATTATAAGGTCAATCTTGACCTGGCAGATGGAGGAGTCAAAAGTCTTCGCCGTCAAAAGCGATTAATATACATACATATATATGCTTGTTAGATTTATAAGTTTGAAGTTGGCACGCGTTGAGCTTTGCCCACTCTGTAAAGGACTTGGCGCTATGTTATAATAATATTAATTTTTATTAATTAATAAACAAGATCAACCACGTGTTAATCTGTACGAGTAGTTGAGGGCACATTTAGTGTCAAGATGTGTTGATTATTTTTTTTTAAGAAATTAATAAACATCTCGCATCGGCATAGTGTTTTGTGCCGTACTATAATGGCGCTAATTTCTGTTGGACTATTCACGTTAATAGGGATGATCTTTTTTGATCGGAGATTTCATGAGGCTTTCTAAATATAGTATATTTTTCATTTTACCCAAATGATACAAACTATGTATAGGTACATATATACAGGAAATTTAAAGCGAAAGTCATTAAAAGAAAAAAAAACACAACTACGTATGTATATATTTTCGTAATATACTGTTACTGGCAGTTAATGGCAAACATCGTTTCCACGCTTCGATTCGTTAAACAGTGGCTCACGGTGGCAATCATTTGTTAACTGTCACAATCGTTCATAAGCCGACTAAGTAACCGTTATTCACCTTCCGTATACCTATTGGATAGCTGTTCCAATCAGAAAATGAATTATGTGACAATGATGATGATGAGACGAGTTTTTTTACAGTACGCTTCCACCTCACCGATGTTGAGTAATCACTTTCACGTAAAGATGACAAGCGCGTTCACGATCAAAGTACCCGTCTACTTGTTGTATCGAAGTTAGAACTTATTTACTGAAATGAACCTCCCTACTCCAAGAGTACTGGCATGTGATATTCTGTAACTATTTAAAAATTCAAAATTCGAAAATTTTTTTTTTTTCTTATTTACGGCAAACCATAAAAAACTTTAATTCGAATACTTTCTTTCTCTTTCCTTTTAACGGTCAGCCAACCCACTGCGTTCGGATATTTGTAATAACAATTCACCTCGTAAAATAATAAAAGTAAAACAATTATAATTATAATTGGAAAGGCACTTAAAGATGGAAATTAAAAAATATATGTGTTACATTAAAATTTATTTACAAGCAATGGTTCAAAATTCAAAAGCAGATATACGTTACGCAACAGTTTTCGTAATTTCGTTTTTTTATTACAATTATATATCTTGACACCTTTCCCTTCCGCTCGTTATGTCACTGCGATAAGAGAGCAAGTATTTCTTATACTGTAGCGAAAACATTAGACTTATAATAAGATGATCATTTTGTTTTTTAATATTATTAATGACCAGTTGTTACCTACTATATTAAGGCGCTCATATCCCGTAGACGATAATATCTTAATAATATTATATCTGGGGATATCTCCACACATGATGTGAGTCTACTCTTAAATACGACCTAAGACCAGTTATAGACATTCGTTTTTATTAAACTCTAAACTAATACTCAAACTTCTGCTTGTCGACGGGAAAAAACCCAGTTCTTAACTCCTGTCAAATCTTGCTTACAGAGCTTCATTATCTCGGATAAAGAAGAAAATCCTATGGAATCCTAAAACTAGTCGTCGAGCTAAACGCAAAAAATTAAAATTAAAAAAAAGCTAAATACGTAAAAATTCGTCTTCTAAATGATAGTTAAACCGCGAACTTAGTCAGAAAACCAAACCACAAAAGACGTGTATGGCGAATGATGACTACAGAAGAAGACGTCAAGGCGTCTGAAAGTATAGACGTATTTTGCACTCTGTGCTCTCTGCTTACCCATATATTAGTAATAATAAGATAATAAAAATAACAACCAGTGATTAATTGCACGCAGACTGATTTGAATACATCCAAAATGCACATGGATCACTAAGATATTGAGAGCGAGTTTGTCACTATACCAGCCATAAAGGGCTGTCGAAACAATCACCTCAATACCACCAACCAGCCTCCACCTCTCTCCTCTCCCATCTGGTCAGGTCAATGTGCGAACTGTATGAGGAAACACACACTCATCTGTATGGCTATCACCTAAATTGATGTACGCTGCTCGCGCGCCTTTCTAGGGCACCTGTTTACACACCAATTACCGCTGGTTCACGCAAAATTTTCATAAACGAAGAGAATTTTAACGATCATTAATGACTGTGTAACACTGTAGAAACGCTGCGATGATAATGAATCATTATTTTGACTGAATATCCTCGTGTGTTGCAATGTATCGACAGGTATGAACGGTGTTTCAATAGTTAGAAGGCGGGTTTGTAAGGTACGTGTTTAATGTCACTGCTTCGTAGGAATATGTTAAATTAAAGACCTTCATTGATTCAGCCTGGATTAGTAATTGTATCTAATGCAAATTGTGTATCGTAATGAAGAAAGGTTAATATTTTCACGCGCCCTTGGAAGTGCGCAATCGCAAATGTCGTTATCGGTCATTTATTTAAGGGCTATCCTAATATATACTTACCTATAGTAATCATACATATATACATACATACAGTAAGTAACCAGTAGTAACAAATAAAATAATTACATAAATATTGGAAACACAAAATATTAAATATAATATGATAGCTGAACTGGTGAAGCGTGGGAGTGTACTGCACTCCTCTACCTATTCTTCGAGGATTACGGGCGTGATATTACGTTTTTTTAATAGGATAGCGCTGGTGCTACAAAGGATCTAGTCACAAGTCCTATAAAATAGAAACGCGTTCTTTTTGTCAGCTCAAATGACATTCGTATTCGTCCCTCAACAAAAGGGAGAGACCCATTTCTTCGACGTCGTCCAACTGAATCGTAATTTCTCACGCGAGTGATTTTAATGCGCTCATACACAGTCCTATCGTCAACATTACATTGTAAGCATTTCACATAATAGCAGATAATTAACCGTAGAACAGTTACCGCGGAGGAAAGCCACTAAGCCGACTGTGTACTTTCGTTTTCCTGCGAAACTTTCTAGTCACCGGCTCTCGTCGAGGTAAACCGAAAATGCCCGTTCGCCGTGTTAATTAGTAACCTAATTAATTGTGTATTGTCACCGATCACCAATGGCAGTGATAGCCTAGTGGTTAAGAATTCAGCCTCTCACTCCGGGGGTGCTGGGTTCAAATCCATGGCGCGCACC
>DWJK01006494.1:0-10437 GCA_018248815.1 Croniades pieria auraria | reverse complement strand
GCTTAAGTTCCAAGGAATAGTGTGGTGAACCTATTGCCATACACCGGGCACAAATTCAGACGCCGAGTTACTACTAGAAATTCTAAATTAGAAAAATCTAATAGCACCCGACCCGGAATTTGAACTCAGGACCTCCCGATCGGCAGTCGCGTTTGCAACTACTCGACCAACGAGGCAGTCAAATTATCATTAATGTCGTCAGTATCGTTCTTTGAACTCCAAAGTGAGCAGTTAAAAAAAGTTTGAATATCCATTTCACTTTCTATACGAATCTAAGTATACTTAAAGTATTTCCACTTTCAGTAGCACAATTTAAACGACATACCCACCGTTTGTTTCTTCTTCCCAATTCCCCGAATCCAAGATGTCTAACGTTTTTCTCCGGACAGCTTCCAAAATAATCAATGTTAAGTCCAATTTGTTTTTATTTATGTGAAAAGATAATCGTTACTGAAAACTCATTTATGCAATACACATACTTAGAGCAAATATATTGTTAAATGAGGCACAAAATAGATAGGAGTTTAAATAATATAAATTTAAAGTATTTTAAAAATTAGTGGTCTCTAAAATGGTTCAGAGCGAAGTCGTCGTAAAGTCTACTTACTCTAACTTACGTAACTTGCGGGTCGACGAAAAGTAAAATTATATTAAGTACAAAGTTAAATTAGTTTTATAAAATAAAGCTAATTAAAGTATGGGCTCACCCTCTGTTTCATGGAAAGTATAACATGACAAGTGAATCGTGGGAGTGTGTTACATACCTGTGTCTACCCCTTCGGGGAAATATAGTTCTGATGGTTTATATATATGAAGTTTTTACATAAAAACTGATAATATGTGCTTAATATACTACTTTGTACATTATGTAGAAAATGGTATTTATTATGAAAATTCATTTAATTTCATTACAATAATATTCGATTTCAGTATCATCGTCTGGTAGAAGATTATTATTATTATTATCATTGTCGTCATTATAACTATCATCAATTATCAATTACCATTGATTATCATCTTTATAATTATCATCATCATTATCATCTTCATTCAACTGCCGAACACGGGATTCTGCTCTTTTATTAGACGGTTAAGGCAGAATTAATAAGAGTTTTTTAACCTCTTATTTATTCATAATGTTTGCATGTGTTAGAATGTGTGTCAAATGCAAAAAAAACACAGCAGATTTGGTAAACTTCTTACGGGCAACCAGATTTATTGTACTGGCTCTGGACCAGAATAATCTCATACTTCGAGAGCCAAAAACAATAATGCATATTACTGCCATGGAGATTAAAAAATCGCAGATGCAAACGCGTTGCAGCACTTTGCCAATTCCCGGGTCAATCTGTTGATCCGTTTTTGAAGTGATTGAATATTTTAATAGGATTATCGTTGCAAACTTTTTTATAACATGCCCATATTTGAAGTTATAGAGTGGTTTAGACAGGACTGGAAATACTAGAAATTCCACAAATTTAACATCACAATCTCGACCACGAATATCCCAAGTGCACTATAATACAAACATTTAAAATGATTTATATATATAACTGTCGTTGTATTTTCTTTAGTAAATAGGTATATGTACTCGTATGTATCTGAGATACAAGTAGTATGCTTGTCTCCAGGTTTTGGGGTTACAAAGTGGGGAGCAAGGGGTGGGGAGGGGGGGGGGGGGTCGATAATAAAATAACTTCACTAACAGTGATACAATTTTCTATGTCAATGTATTTCCAACTGTAAGTATGCGTGAACACAGAAAACTTGTTTTGGAAAGCGTGTTCGAGGTGCAAGAACTAATTGTGGCTGTTTTTGCAATTGAAAAAATAAGATTGGAAATATCAGGATACTCGTCAATGCACGTTTGAATTGAATTTCATTATTTCGTACCCGTAACCAATCCTCATTCGGTCAGCATAGTGTATAATGCTCTCGAGCCTTTTCATTCTGAGCGGGATCCATAGCCACCAGAGCAATAATATAATGATTTGATGACACAGAGACAAAAACTATTGACAACGCTTGTATTACTTACGTACATACTGCCATATCTTCACGCCACTTCCCTTACAGAGTAGGCAGTGAGGACGGAGTGCTTGTATAACGTGATGACAATAAACAAGTTATAAAAAATGTTCTAAAAATATTAAAAACTAAAGAATGATAGGGGATGAGGTGATGTCAACTGTCTAGCAAAAGAGATAGTTCAAGATCAAAGAGCTAATGACGATCACGAGGCGGCAAAGAGAACGAAAGAGTGTGTCAAACAAACTGAACACTACTTTGAGCGCAGCTTCCAATCATGGCGTGCGATGATATTCTATAAATGAAATGGCATTTTACTCACGTGCATTTAATTTTGCTTTTTATGTTCGCATACACTTCTATGTATGGAGTTGGATTAACATTCGTTTAAGCAATGCTAATAGCTGTAAGGAGTTATTTTTTTATGCGAAATATTTGCTACAAGAATATTTTTCTTCGGTCTTAAAAACTGTCTGTAAGTAAAAAAATTATAGCGGTCCAATGCTCAATTTCTGCGTGACAGGACTAACATACAAACACACATCGCGTATTATAATATTAGTGGAGATTTGGCTGAAATGTATGCATCAGCTATTTGAATATTTCGTTTCAGTAGCATACAGGCTTTCGGCCAATATTAAATAATAACAACTGGTAATGCCTATATCTAATGTCGAAATTCTATTTAACTTCGGTGTTAAAAACAATGCAATATCTAACAATTAACTTAGACTGCATGATGTTTCCGTATACCTATCACAAAATTTCCTGTGCAAATTATCAAATTTTCAAAGTTTAAACCATATGATATATTGTAACTGTACTGAGTTGTAACGCAATCCTCAGAGAGGTTGTTCGGAAACGTCACAAAATGTTCCGTAGATGTCACAAAACATAACATAAATTTAATAATTATATTTAGGGTCGTGCTATGTGCTTGACATTATATTGTGTAACAGGTGTCAATACTGAGATAACGCTCATTAATAATTCTAATTATTTAATGCCAGTACATTGCAAACAATCCGATGTCATTAAAGTGATTACGAAACATTTTAATGGATTCAATACGGTTAAATATACATAGCTGGTACAGTCGCGTTGACCGCGGCTCTCATGAAATATACCGCGAGTTAGTTCCGCGCCAAAATGTCGACGCGTAATTGAATTTCTGATTGCGCGATGCACCCGAGTGTACTCAGCGTAACAGGTGTCAATAGTGACGTAGATAGGTACAGGTGAGCGCAACGTCGTCAAATATGTATACAGTTACGTTACGAGTCCCGTGAACGCTGTTGAATATGATCGTTGTTAGCAATTTGGTGGATGGTAACATAAAACTTATTGAGAGCGAGTGAGACTCGTGGATGGTTACGATCTCGTATATTAGCTTGGACAATATTTGCAAACGTACATTTATGAAATTCGTTATGTAAGTTGAATGGAGTTGAAATGTTAAGTGTTAGAAGACGTGGCATCTTATCAGTTAAAACTTAACATTCATTCTAAACTTAATTCTTTGACTGCCTCGTTGGTCGAATGGTTGCAAGCGCGTCTGCTGAACGAGAGGTCCTAGGTTCAAATCCCGGGTCGGGTACTATGGAAATTTTCTAATTTAGAATTTCTAGTAGTGACTCGGAGTTTGGATCGGTGCCCGGTGTATGGCAATAGGCTGCCCACCTATTCCATGGGACTTAAACGTAACTGATGAAACGTGGAAGTGTACTACACTCCTCTGCCTACTCCTTCGGGGATTACGGGCGTGATGTTACTTTTTTTTAAACTTACTGGAAATTGTCTCGTAGATTACGTTATAATAACACGATACTTTACGAATTGTTCTAATTTATGTTTTTATGGAAATGTTAGTCGATTACTAACGCTAAAGAGTGTCTATAAATCTCTGCTCTGAGCGAATGTTTGATCAAGGACTATTGTGTTCGACATTATTAGCATAAACGTAAATAATGACTATTTCATTTTATTCTGTTTAATGCATTTGTTCCACATATTAAACATGTAATTAAATTGCTTTTTTCATACCTTGTCTATATAAATTCTACACACAAATCTTATACACGCGATGCTCTTGAAATGAGATATAAAAGTACCTGTTCACGTATTAATGTACAAACATTTACAATGTTCAAGCGAAAACACAACATTAAACTTTGAACTGCGTCGAATTGTCAGTAAAACTTGAAATGGAGAAAAAGTTACGATCGAACGAGAAAAAAAATAAAGGAAATGAAAGTAACTAAAGCTCAGTTCCAATCAGAATCTTTCACTCGATTGACTCTTTTGAACGAAGCGTCGAAGTTTAAATTATTCCTTCGGCGGATCCCATCTAAGCGTTTCTCAAGGAACGATCTCGATGGCTAGCAAAAGATGATATTTGCATGTATCTTGGGACCAAATACACTCTTAAAGTGATGCAAGTATCTGTCCAATATTCCACGATGAAAAGACCATCGGTTTCTGCTGTTGAAAAGCAGCTGTTTTACTGCTGTTTTGTTTTGTAGCTAAGTTGTTTTAAAAACATATTGAAATATCATGTATGCTCAGTTTTAAGTACGAACATTACCTTTGTGTAATAATAAATAGCAGTCACAGTTAATAGTCTTTATCACTTTATAATTTTACAATAATAAACTTTATCGCTCTAGAATTAAACGATAATAGTCTTTGTGGATCTATAATTTTACCATAATAGACTTTATTGCTCTACAATTTTACATTAATAGTCTTTATCGCCCTACAAATTTGTAATATATAGTAGCTTAGGCAAAATTCACGGAGATCTACGAGTTTTTTTTTTATTATTGTGGTCGTAATGCTGAAAAGAAGCCTTCTCACCATACAAATACGACATGCGAACGAGCACTTATTGTTTAAACTCATTTTTATCTGCTGACAATACTCGTATATAATTCTTGAATGTAGTATCATGCCAACGTTGTGGTTAATTTTAAGGGAGTGTCTATGTATAATATAAATAGCGTATTAGGGTTGACAGGGTTACACCCCATTTGTTAATTAAAATTAACACAGCCTCCTCTACTTTGTCTAAAAGTGTTAGCATTAACGATGTTGATACTAACCTTCATTAACCGCCCCTTAGGCATAAATCGCATATAAAGCCTTCCATAACCATGTTACACTCCCTTATCGTCATATGAATCACCAAGTTTAATATGTTCAGCTACTTTAGTTTGCTTTTTAACATTAATCTCGTTTAAACTACTGTCTCCGCGCTAGACATTCTTAAACTCATTGAGGGCCGAGTAACTTTCGACTTGGACACAATGAAAGTAATAAATACGCAGGGTTGTCGCATTCAGCTGGCAATAAAAATTGCATGTGGAAAAATTTATCGAGAATAAAGAACAGCCTGGTAACATTGAACTAGTCTTTTTAGAATTGTCAATGTCATATGTAGCAGTAAGATTATTTAAGATAAGTTTGAGAAGTTTGTTACATTTCTATGACATATCCATGGCAACAGGATTATACATGAGTACTGGGTATTGTCTACATATATCTTTCAGTATTGTGAAACAAAATGTAGGTCCGACTTAAGGACGGAAACAAATGTGATGTAAGTCGTATAGCGCTCAAATACTTCACAGAGAAACCCATTTTTTTTAAGATAAATGTTATTTATTACTTTATTATAAGCAGTGATAGTCTAGTGGTTAAGAAGTCAGCCTGTCAGCCGGGGATGCTGAGTTCAAATCCATGGCGCGCACCTCTTTACAAAAGTGCGTTTTAACTTTAAATATCGTGAGAATTTATAAAAAAAATGTTCTAAGGTGTGTGAAGTCTGCTTACCCGCGCTTGGCCAGCGTGGCAGACTATGGCCTTAACGCTCTCAATATGAGAGGAGACCCATATTCCAGCAGTGGAATGA
Organism: Croniades pieria auraria; assembly: GCA_018248815.1. NCBI lineage: Eukaryota > Metazoa > Arthropoda > Insecta > Lepidoptera > Hesperiidae > Croniades > Croniades pieria. Next base: position 4,499 of record DWJK01006494.1, on the reverse strand, counting down.
CAAATGGGTCGATCATTACTATTTTTTTTAATTACTTTTAGCACGTTACTAAAAATGCTTATAGTAAAGTAATAAATATTTTGTTCATAAAAATTTCTTTTTGACGGTTAAGTGTGAAAGTAAAGTAACTTTATTTTTTCTGTGTGTACATAAAAATGTTAATATTTTTTTAAATCTTAAATATTGTTAAAATTTCCTTAAAATAAAGAATAATTTGCATTACGCTATTATAATATTCTAAAACCACCGGAAATACGTAACCAAAACATCTTGCCAAAAGCAATCTCTTAAGCTGTCTTCCCACAAAGCAGATATATCTGCTTTAAATTTATGAACTTCATAAGTGTATTACACCAGCTATGGCCTATAGATTCGCTCGCTTGGAACCTTAATGAGGAATTTCAATAAAAAGGTATGATCAATTGGATATAATGTGCTGTTTAAAATATCTTATTTCTTTCTTTGAACTATAATTTTACACCCCGTTTCCGCAATACGTGTATCATACGCATAAAAAATACTAATAATTCGCATTTAATGTTCCATGCTGGAATTTCTTTCGCTGTATTTGCCTTTGATACACGTCAAATTTATACTCAGGCTTTAAAGGGATTTTAATCTATCATACAGCATATCGAACCCTAGATCCCTTCGAGGGATTAAGTGACATTGAAGCAAGTAAATGTGAACTGTTATTAATAATTAAGTTTTAATAGTGCTGTATCTTCAAGGAATCTTATCAATTTCTAAATTGTTGGAGCATGCAAACGTATTCTAATAATCCTGGCAGGTTTGTTTTATTTTTGGTTTTTTTTTAAATGAGGCTGAAATAACAATTTTGCAAAAAGAGACCCAAAAACGCTATAAAAATCAGTACGTGTCAGAGTAGACTAATAATGGTCCAAAAGGTTCCAATTGAAAAGCTATGTACTTTTAAAAATCCTCTTAACGTACAGACATATTCGGTTAAAATTTTATTATGGCAATGTCTCTCTAATCCATTATATAATATTCACCGCATAATCTCCTGCAGGATTAACGGTTATTACAATATCAACGTGACTATTAATTAATGGATTAACTACATTCACCGATCGGAGTGTCATTAAATTGATATCGTTCCGGTCGCATAGATTAATCTTTTTTGAATCACTACGGTGTCGGTTGTTAAATAGACCAGAACATTCGCTAATTTACGAATTGTCATCATTCAAAAATTACATGATGTTTAATTTTTTTGGCAGAAGTTACGATTTTTCAGTATCCAACAATAGATGGCGCTTAATACAAAAAATTTGAATTCAGATGCAACATAGTCGCTTTCTGAATATGTTCATCTATATAAAGGCATATGAGTTTTTCCCTTTATTTTTGTATAGGGATCGTTTACAGTTCAGACAATCACATAGTTCCGTTAATCACAGACCGTTCAGAAAAGATTTTTAATTTTTATTTTAGTCACGTAAAATGTGCTTATTTGGTACTTTTGTAATAAATTAATTTAAAAAAATAAATAATAATCGACCCATTAACATTCCACTGTTGGAATATGGATCTCCTCTCATATTGAGAGGGTTAAGGCCGTAATCCGCCACGCTGGCCAAGTGCGGGTTGGCAGACTACACATCTTAGAAATTTATTAACTTTTTTCTTTTTTCAAACATGGACTTTTTATTATTCCATATTTATTTTTTATTATTTCTTTCGATATAATTGCAAATCCCTACGTTCCGTTGTAGGCGCCTTCCTCATACCGTACATGTTGATGTTGATATTTGGCGCGGTACCACTATTCTACATGGAGCTGATCCTTGGCCAGTACAACCGACAGGGGCCTATAACTCTATGGAAGATCTGTCCACTATTCAAAGGTACACGGTTTAATAGAATTTATTTTAAAAAACTACTAAAATCGAATCTCTTCCAGATCTGTTCTATTGAAAAGTACTTTTCATACCCCATTGGTGATTGTTTTTCTAATGATCTATATTGCAAATGCATCCAATAATACGTCGTAATTTCTTTCTTTCTTTCTTTCTCATTTTTACGGGATAACGAGTCCTAGTCACAGTGTGATACACTTCTATAAACATCACCATTAAAGCAGGATTCGAATATAATTTAACAAACAAAATATCTTAATAGCATAATATACGAAAAAAAATATTATTATTATTACATCGTCACCCTAACTAGCATGGGGTAGGCAGAGCATGATAATACACTTTATTCTATTTTTATTGGCAGGTGTCGGCTTCTGCGCCGTAATGGTGGCGTTTTACGTGTCGTTTTATTATAACGTCATTATTGGTAAGTGTAACAGAACCTTTTTAAACATACTCAGATGCTATATTTTGTGATATATCTTTTTATGTATATTTTTATATATCTTTTTGTGTCTTTTTTTATATATTTCATATATCTTTTTATTTATTTTATACATCTTTTTATATATCTAATTATACATATTTTTATATATCTTTTTACATGACTTATATGTATCTTTTTACATATATATGTTTTATATCTTTTTATTTATCTTTTTTATATATATCTATTATATATATTTTTATATATCTTTTTATATATATTTTTACATATCGTTTTATGTATCTTTTTATAAATCATTTATATGAAAATAGCTGGTAACAACACGTCTAGAACCAAGTGCAGGTTTACGACTGAAAAAATTATAGTGTTCATACCAAATGAAAGTTATTATTATCTACATACATACATACATAGTTTCACTACCTTTTAATAATTATTCTTACATTTCAGTGTTTACTTTTGTTATATATCATTATGTGTACAAGTGAGTTCCAAAACACGGTAACACTAAGGCGTAATTATCTATTGAAAACTCTAATATTCACTTATCTCATATTTTAGACGTCACTCATATTTTTATGTTATAGGCACAATAAGATACTGTAGACAACTTAGTACATATATGAAATCGTTGGAGATACTGTTGTTTCCGAAGTCTATTATATTCTAATGGGCGCTATGGACCTTGGTGCGTCATCCTTATCGTGAAAAATCAGAGCTTAAACTCTTCTTTCTACAGGTTGGGCGTTCTACTTCCTGGTGTCATCAGCTCGCTCAGAACTGCCCTGGGTGCACTGCGACAACGCGTGGAACACTGAGCAGTGCTGGGACGCCGCAAGACTCAATGCGACTAACAGGACCGACGTGCCCTATCAGGGTCCTCTGTCGCACTTCACCCCAGCTTCCGAGTTCTTCCAGTAAGTTCGATATTAAATTCATATTTATCATGGTAATGCTACTAAAAGTTAATTTTGTAACATCTTCATTGATGTATTCCATTTAGAATCTACGAGTATGGTACGAACTATAACTATCAATATTCTTTTAGATGTTATCATCTTCGTGTCTTGGAATTGTTTATTATAAGTCTCCCAAACATCTATATACAATTATACATTCCAAAATCATTTTAATAATGGAATTTAAAAAGTAATATAAATCATATAACAGCTCCAGCTATACGTTTTTCATATAACGCTTAAGATGAGTAAACTGCAAATATATAGAATTCACGTCAAACATTTTAATAATAATAAAAAGCGACCCATTTATAATTCCACTGTTGGAATATGGGTCTCCTCTCATATTGAGAGGGTTAAGGCCATTGTCTGCCACGCTGGCCAAGTGCTGGTTAGCAGACTTCGCAAGCCTTAGCATTTCTTTTTTTATACATTCTAAGGTGTGCATGTTATTTTACGATGTTTTTATTCACCGTTAGCAAGTGATATTTTAATTTAAAACCACACTTTCGTAAAGAGGTACGCGTCATGAATTTGAACCCAGCACCCCCGGAGTGAGAGGCCGAATTTTTAACCACTAAGCTATCACTGCTTCATTTCGATTAAAACATTTTCTAGATTACTTTGCTATTTTCCATTTTCGTTACAGATAATATTGTGTAATTTTTATTTCAGCCGCGCAGTCCTAGAAATGCAACATTCTGAAGGACTCAATGATCTGGGGCTCCCGAAATGGCAGCTGGCTGTTTGTTTGGGGGTTGTCTACATCACGCTCTATCTTTCGCTGTTCAAAGGTGTTAAGAGTTCAGGTAAGATTCTTGGCGGCTTATCAAGGAAAATGTGCTTCACTAGAGGTTCAGCAGCCTTCAAATTTTAACTACAATATATTAAAATTTACGTTTAATATTGAACTTTGTGTTAAACAATATATTTCAAAAAATCTCCACTATGTCTGAAATTAACAGTATCAATATAAACAAAGAATACTTAATTTAACTGTATTAATGTTAGGTTGTAATCCAATAAAATGAAAACTTTGTTAACAAAAAAACAGTAACATCACGCCTGTAATCCCCTAAGGGCTAGGCAGAGGAATGTAGTACACTCCCACGTTTCACCAGTTATGTTTACGTCTCATGGGATAGGTGGTGAGCCATACACCAGATTCCGAGTCACTACTATAAAATCTAAACAAGAAAATTCTCATAG
>DWJK01006493.1:0-10438 GCA_018248815.1 Croniades pieria auraria | reverse complement strand
GATGGCGCTCATTGGGGGAGGCCTATGTCCAACAGTGGACTGAGATAGGCTGATGATGATGATGATGATGATGATAACAGTAGCCCACTTAAAACCGTTTAATTTCTTTTTATCATTATATCTTTAGGATCGGAAGTGCTTTAAAAAATATTCCAGCAAAAGGAAACAATTTATAATTTTTAGTAACTAATCTTTAAATCACACTTGGAACAAAATCTTACTCTGAATAATTTAATTAATTGAAATACTCGAACAAAGCAATCGAACCGACTGAGTCAGGAAAACACGACTAATGCCACACCACAGACGGCAGAGAAGTGAGCTTTTTTTTCTAAGTGTTTTGTGCTGTTGACCTTAATGGCCTCTACAACTTCACTGGGTTTTAGTGGCGAGTCTAAGTGGCTGCGCCTGAATTAAGGAGAGTAGCCAGCACGGGCTGGACCTCCGGCTCCGCCCCGCGAGAGAGGGACTAAGGGCTGTGCGACCGATCCGTTGGCGTCTCCTGTAAGACTCGGACCTAGACACGGATCGACACGGTGTGTCCTTATCGAAGGGTGACGGTACTACGACAGTCAAACGTACGAGGACGTCGCACGTCTGCCGTGTAGAACGCGATGTCTTCGCCCTTGCCGGCGGGGACGGTGCGTGTATGTGATGGTTCTGTAGTATCTGGAAGGGTGACGAGGCCTCCGGAGCAGCCCGAGGCTTGATTGCAACCGGCTTATATAGGGACGATAGTACTATCCTACAAAAATTTATGAACGTGTATTGGACGTTCCTAACAATATATTTATTATTAGTGGTCAAACACTGGTGGAAATTGGAACAGATATTCCATTTTTTTTTATTTGAATTTCGTTTAGGTTCTTAACAGTTTTTTGATTATTGAGTACTTAATATGTGTCTAACATTGACAATATGAACATTAACAGTGATTGTTACATTTTGCTATTAAATGTTCAGTCTCAGCCGCGACCTCGTTACAAACGGCGGGAGCGGAGAGATGAAGGACCTCGTACAGGTCTGAAACTAGTCGGGTCATCCCAAAAAACGTATGTGAGTTAAGCCAGTTATAATCGAATGTTACATTTAGTGTATTTGTAACAGTACAAATATTTGGCATTTTGCCCCTGTTTTTGTGTAAAATTTAACTATTCCAAATCTTATACTTCTTTGTAAGGGCAATATTCTTAAAAGAAACAAAGTTTTCAAATTGTTAAATAAAAATACATATGAGCATAAAGTAAATTTATATTAAATAGTTATACTTAACTAAAAATATTACAATTAATCCACAACACAGATAAGTAAGTTACATTCCTTATGAAATTTGTATTCCTATGATGTGATCCTTAAAATAGTATACAAAATGTAGTTCATATATATTTACAACCAATGTTTAATGACTAGTACATATGATGAGTTGCTTACAGTTGTCGCCACTGAGGAACTTATGTTTAGACATTAGTATGCAAAGCGATGTCCCATCTCAATGGCGCCTCAGCGCATCCGTCAATCTTAAGATTTAAATCGGCTTCAACATGTCTGTACAAATAGAAAATCAGCGGTGTTTATAATAAACACAATATCCACTAGCTCTCATGAAACTTTATGTAGTCCCTAAAGTGGGCCCTTCACTTAACTATTATTAAGTAACACCATTACTGACTCTATTAAACACATTTCTTACGCATTGTGCAACCTCAGTTTTCCTTGCCAGTCTTCAAGAATTAATAAACTGATAGCACTAATATTGTAAGGGTGTTGGATCAGGACAGGTTTAGTCAGTCAGCTTATGGGCATTTCTATATTTCATTGGGCTTGCCAAGTAAACATCTCTGATTGTTAAGACTGTTTCACCATTTCTAGATGTGAAACAAATGACTTTGGCCAGATACTAAATCAGTACAACGCCAAATCTATCAGACTCCACTTCATTTCCACTACTCTTCATGACACAATCAGTCAGTGTGGCATACCTGGCTGGCACTATGGGAGAATGTATCAGAGCTAAATCTTCAGGACTCTGTTTTTCTTATTTAAACTCCAAAGATTTTACACACAGTAACCACATATCAGTGGGTGAGAGGCTTCAACGTTGGCGATTCAGTACAGTTGAGTAGTGCAGTAACGGGACCAGGGCCCCTGTGAGCACAAACAAGCCATATTTTGGCTTGTAGAACAACCTGTTGAGAAAAAAATATTTCCTTGCAATAATATTTACAAAAACAGCTGTTACAGGTTATAGAAAGTTAGAGATGCAAACCCGCTATACCCAAAGATTGGGCAGTGTTCTGGGCCATTAGAGTATCATAGCTTAAAAACAAAAGAAGCTTTTATAAACAAACGCCTATAATCTGATACTTTTAAAATAATGAAATAATTAAACAACACTTACCAAGGTACTGATATAACTGACAATGTATATGAGTATGCAAGAACAAAATGCACCCATAGTGGTGAACATCTTTTGAAACTGCTTGAGAACCATTCACTTTGGAGAACTGTAAGAGAAAAGTTATATGATATAATAATGGTTGCAAGACAATAAAAATTTATACAAATACGAGAACACATGTGTTCTCATAATTAGAGACCTCTACAAAAGTGGACTCGAAAATACAAAAAATGGAAAGACTCCCCCTCCACTTCACATATTTTTAAAAAATAAATTCTATTCACATTTTGCATCTCAATTTATTGCTGTGGAAATCAAACTTCAAATTTTCTCTTACACTTACTATGACAAGCACAGTAACACACCCGGCCCAATTAATTTAATAACATCAGTGTTTTTACTCAGATTTGCAAATTAACTAAGTAAACCATGTCTGGTATACTTCAGGTACCAGTACATTTCAGGTCGAACGGACAACTGCATATTATGTAATTATGCATTTACTTACACAATGTTAGCCACTCAGGGTGCAAGGTCATTGATGATGCGAACACTTGTACGAAGCCCAGAAGCCTGTATTTCCATGTATGAAAGTTCGCCTCGCGTTTCTCCAAATTGTGCAACTGTGTGAGACTGTAGGACCCTTTACGTAGCAGTGATAGAGGGTCCGCCGAAAGAAAGGCGTCAACGGTATAGGGTTGCAGAATTCCATTTTCCAGTACACCCACTGCAGTATACTGGAAAAATAAAATTACAAATTAAACCTACTAATAATAAATTAGTGTTGATGATATTTCATAATATATTTCATTGAGAAGATGTATTCATTGATAACTATATTATTAAATACAGAGGTAGAAATAGAGTAGTCTAAATAATGAACTGGGAATTTTCAGGCGTCCCTAGATAAACCCAAAAATGGATCTTAAATATATGAACATTGAACAGATTAGTAACTGAAACAGCATATAATATTCATCGCTAAGTTTTAATACTAGCACTTCACGCTCGCCAAGTGAACACTGGTAACAAGAAATGCTAATATGAAGTGGTGGCATTATTTTGTCATTAAAACTTTTAAACAAAGTTCTTTTTGTTGTAGCTACCCACAACAAAGGATAATTGAACAGGGATTTTAGCGCTAAATGAACCAAGGGTTAAGTAATGCCCGAGATTATATTCTAGTATCTTTAAGTTTATTCAAAACTCACAATATCGTCCTCCCTTCCAGCATATGAGAAATGAACACGAAGATCTCCTATTTCATGTTGAAGAGGGCTATCTCCATGGTAATAGAAACCAGAGTGCAATTTGATATCGCTGCGGTCCGGCCTAGAGTCAGACCATATCTCATAATAGTCATTCACTTTACGCTTTACATCTAGACCTATAAAAATATAAGAACTAAAAACATTTGATTAAATACTCGCAACATATGTACATGTATTGAGTCAATTTTAATTTGTCTCTGGAAGAGAGTTGTATTAAAATTCTGATATGTTAATTAGTTCAAAGTGTAGTGTAAAACAGTGATAGCCTAGTGGTTAAGAATTCAGCCTCTCGCTCCGGGGTGCTGGGTTCAAATCCATAGCGCACAACTCTTTACAAAAGTGCGCTTTTATGTTTAAATATCACTTGCTAACGCTGAAGGAAAACATCGTGAGGAAACCTGCACACCTTAGCATTTATAAAACAAAAATTCTATGGTTTGTGAAGTCTGCCAACTCGCGCTTGGCCAGCGTGGCAGAATATGACTTTAACCCTCTCAATATGAGAGGGGACCCATATTCCAACAGTGAAATGACAAATGGGTCGATTATTATTTATAAGTAGTTCAAGCAAATTATGGCATTATTATTATTAACCATCATCATAAAAATAATACAAAGTCGCGAATTAGATATAACCCCATAAACTTGATTTTTTTTTCATTTTTACATAAGGATATTGAAACTGAGTTTGGATTAGCAATTGCCAAAGCCATTTATTTTCTTTCAGCGAATCACACTTTGAAGCATTTGTATGAAACTTTACTTATTATACTTTCAAATATGCTAAGAAATGTTATTGTCCCAATGAAGAGTTCTCACTGGCCAAGATATCACATAAAATAACAATATTGTTTCCATACGGGGTAATTCAAACAACAATTTTAAAATGAAAAGTAAGCACCTAAATAAACCCATCCAATTTTGACATCATCGGCAACATGTGTCTCACTGAACAGTGGTATAGATGTGGGATTGTGGTGCCCTGATCTGATGTAAAATAGGTTAGAGTCCACCACATAATCCCGCCAGTCCTTGTGATACCAGTAGGTCTTGCGAGACTCCTCAGATGGCTCACTAATAAAGTTTTCTTGTTCCCTGGAAATAACATATTGTTTAATAATAATAATAATATAGGTTCACCAGCTAATCCATTGTGGGACTTAAATGTGACTAGAGTAATGTGGGAATGTTCTCCACTCCTCTGTCTATCGCTTCAGATATTACAGGTTGATTTTCATTCATTCATTTATTCATTATTCATTAATTAGTACAAACTTCCCACTTGCACTAATTAATTAAATTGAAACACACACAAAAATTGAAATATTAAATCATTATAGTACAATAGCAGATGATTAAAGATACATAAATTTCAAAGTCAATTTTAAAACAAGTACATCATAAAATAGAAATTTATATAGAAAATAAGATAAAAAGCAATGTCAAAAGTTAAACACTGTCAATGCTATTACAAAATACAAATAAGGCTGATATAATTATTGGACATACATCACGCGATAGCTTCACAGTAGTGCAAGCATTCATTAAATTTCATCTTCCATTCATGGGCATTAGGTTGCTGTGTGGTGCGGTGTCCAGGAGAGTGTTAAGCACGGTGAGGGTTCGGGGTAATGGAGATCTCGCATGAGCAGGTGTAAATCTTGAATTATTTATTCATGTCAAAAAGCTATTCCTTACACATTCTCTTCAATCCACTGGTACATTTGCACCCTCTTCCTTAACTTCACGGCTTGCACCTGTATATTGTAGTCCGGCTCAGATATCGGTTCCAGAATGCGAAGAGGTCCTACAATATGTATCACCTTCCCTTCATAACGAGCAGCCTCATCTCCACTGTGGACATCGACACTCACAGCAGCTGATAACAGCTCATCCAGCATCAAGTTGTTTTGTATTGATTGGCCCTGGAAATTCAGTACACGGAAAGTAAAATGTAAAATTCCACTTAATCCTGTGTTAATTTCATTTAAGTAGAATAAGCTAGTTGTGAATAAGGTCAACAAAAGAGTTTTAAGCTCTGATGTAATTTATAATAAATAAAGTATAGCAAGTAATTCCTCACTTACCTCCGCCCACAGCAAGAAGTAAGTGACACCAACAAACAATACAAGGCTTGCAATTGTAGTCACCCAAGTCTGCTTGAACTGGTGTTTTACTGCATTCCAGTCCATGATAACTGAATGGATAAATGTTTATACAATTCATATATAGACAAAATAAAAAAAAAAATGTTACAAAAGAAACATGGGACAAGCCTGGTTTCACTGGACAACATGGAAATTATTACTTAAGTTGTTGTAGTTAAAGCCACTAAATATTAGAGCAAGAAATCAGACAGGTGATTACTAAAAAATAATAAAATACGCGTTTTTTGTTTATTACTATGAATAAACTGTGTAGCAATACTATCGATTGTAACCAAAGGATGGTTAACCATAATTACACTTAAAACTGAGATAAATGTACAATTTATGAAACTTCACCAAAGAGTTGAATCACATAAGCTTAAAAAACAAATATGTTTACCTTTTTTAAAGAATATGTATTGAACTGATGTACGCAAAAAATAATTACTATAAGATGATCAACTTATTCAGTTACTGTAATACAATATAGCTATAATAATAGAATAACAACAGAAATGAAATCAAACAACGGTATAATTAACCAAACCAGTTTGGTATCCCGAAAGTCCCAGTTTTAAAACTAATCAAATCGATACTTTCAACACTGTGTCAAAAAAGCGTTTGAAGTACATGACATGTGTCATAGAACTCATATCGTACCAATTAAGTAAATATTATGGACGTTAAAATATATCTTCTAAAGCTAATCATACTTAATCAAATTAATAAACTACAAATCACGAATCGAAAGTAAACCAAATATTACTATTACAAAGCAAACGTATGACATCGCAGTAAGCGCTGATTCAATATTAGTAGGTTTTGGATTGCCTAAAAAGCAGCTGGCGACCAAGTTCCAAAATAGTTTTGATGCTTTTATTCCGCAGGTAACACAATTTCATGACACGGATCCTATTCTGTTTTGTATGTTGCAAATTTTTAATGTAAGTTTGGCTCTTCACCTTTATCTTGTTTGTCACATTTTTCATTATGCATAAAAATAATTGTCTACTCATACAGTCCGTGTAGGCCGAACTACTCAGTGTCAAAAAAGTGTCTGTCACTGTCATTAATATCATTGGTAATTTAGTGTTGTTGTTATTTTGTATCATATTTGCTATTTTGTATTATTAGTAGTACTGTATTATATAGAAAATGAAAATCAGGCGACACATATTTCCACTCTATTTAAAGACTCAACTTTGCGTACCATGCGTAAATAACCACACATTAAAAAAGTTATATCATGAAATTCCCTTCTTTGATTTGTACCATCGAGTTACAGGTGAGTCGGTCATTTCTCTTCGATACTTCATCCTTAATCGTGAAAGGTAACTGTTTTATATTATTATTATTATGATATCATCACGCCAGTTCCCTTATGGGACCGGCAGAGAGCACAGAGTGCCAACTATATTTATAACTTAGCACTTTATAAATTTTTTATACGTTTATCACTTTTTTCATACATTCACACTGGTTTCGGAAGCTTCTAAATACCATATTATGTTTATTTTTATATATAACTCGTAGCACATTCGTAACAGTTAATAGCATGGGCCTTAGTTCTGTTATATGTCTAAGCCTGTAACCAATAAGTTTACAGAATTAAATCATCCTTTTCAAAACATCACGTGATGACTTAAGATTCACTATTTTTCACAACAGAACATCACGTTTGTAATAACCGGAGGGAGAGGAATGTAGTACACTCCCTTGTTTCACCAGTTACATTTACATCCCATGAAATAGGTGGTGAGCCTATTGCTAACATGGAGCACTGATCCAGACTCTCAGTCACTACTAGAAATTCTAAATTATAATAATCCCTATTGGATTATTATAATTTAATCTGCGATTTGAACCCATAACCTCCCAATCATCAGTCTAGCTTGCAACCACTCGATCAACAAGGCAAATTAGAAAATGAGTAATAAATATCTTATAAATGTGACACGTATTATTTCATTTATAAGAAAAAATATTAGCGAATAATGAAATAATTGTAAAATTGTTTCCATAACAAATTATTAGAAAATTAGATATACATAAGTATTCTTTTAACTTAACATCACACCTATAATCCTCGAAAGGGTAGTCAGAGGAGTGTAGTACACCCCCACTTTGCACCAATTTTGTTTAAGTCACACAATGGAATAGGTGGTGAACCTATTGCCATACACTGGGCACACATCCAGGCTCTGAGTCACTACTAGAAATTCTAAATGAGAAGAATCAAATAATATTATTTTATTTTCAGGGAAGTCTATACCCAAAAGCTCATTACCAAATCTCAAGAAGAAGCATCCAAATATAGATTCTGTAAGTCGAGAACAACTGCACAACACCTTGAAGACACTGGAAAAGTTTGGCATCACACCATTACAAGCCTGCAAAAATCCCCACCTGTTCTCTATGAACCAGATATCTATGGATAACTATGGGGAGATATTAAAAGAATGTGGATTCTTGAGTATTGCACCACGGCATATTATAAGGTATATTTATTAAAAACATAACATCACACCTGTAATCCCCGAAGGGGTAAGCACAGAAGTATAATACATTCTCACATTTCAGCAGTTACACTTATGTCCCAACATGGAATTGGTGGTCCACCTATTGCCATGTACCAGGTACAGTTCTAGACTCCAAGCTACTACTAGAAAATCTAAGTTAGAATAATCTAATATTACCCGACCTTGGAATCAAACCCAGGACCTCTTGATTGACAGTCATGCCTGCAACCACCCAACCAATGAGGCATTAATTACCATATTTCTATCAACTAGCAGCTATGCTCGGACAAATTTATTTGGTTATGATAGCCTACTAACAAGCTTGCCTACATAATATAATAAATATACTGCCACTGTCCACTACCTTGGTGGTAAAACACTCAAATTATGTTACTACAGCTACTTGAATATAAATTATTTATGTGGCAGAATAAATATTCTGTTATGGATAGGTATGTAGATTGGATGCTGGGAACGATACAATGTACTGTATAGGGCGACGACGACCAAAAGATGCTTTCAGAGTGCACAAACTGTTTATTTACACTGTATTGTATCGCTGGTATTCGCAGAAATCACTTCCTTTTATCGCTTGTTGAACCTCTCATAATCACTTCCAGAAATGTTCTGTGTCTCACTGCAGTGCTCACACAGTTTATATACTGTTTAAGTGGCTTCGGGTGAATTCGGGAATGTTCTACAATTTTCCAGAAAGCGATCTCCGCCCACACGCCGGCCATGTAAATTTTGTAAACCACTCAGGACGCCTAGTGATAATCCACTTTAAGTCTTTGAGTGTAAAGTCTGATCTCACTTGTCATGTTAGATACTTTTATATGTATACCTATATGCAATACATAACGAACAAAGAACTTTCGAGATACCATCGTCCGTAACAATACAATGGTAATCTATTTAGGAGAAGTGATAAAAACAACGTGAGAAATATCAGAATAAAAAGAAGTTTAATCCCAGTCAGCAAGACTACTCTGTTATGATACATACAATAATTATTGAAGGCTGTTTGAAATAACAACTTATGTACTGTATTATTCCAGATATCATACCTTAGTGAGATCGCGAACTATAAGCCAATTGAAAAAAGAAGGTCTGTTGCAACCTGATCTGAGATTGGAAGAAGTTCTACAAAATTGTTTCAAAGAATGGCCAGAGTCCCAAAGAAAATTAAAGCAATTTCCAGACAACAGTACATCAATTTGTATGTAATAAGTAAATTTAAATTTTCTTGTAAATTTTTTTTTGTAGTAAATATGAATACTTTTATTAAAAGAAATGGCAAACAGACAGAAGGTGCTACTCATGGTAAATGGTCAACTTTGCCTATAGAAATTTGCATAGGTAAAGTTACCAAAATGTTTTCTGACTAAGGGATCTTTTAACACTGTGTTTAGGGGAATCCCATGACATAGTGTAATTTAAACCTCCGAAAGAACCTCATGTTGCAGTTTGCAGTTTTTCATACAACTAGCATAAAATATAAAAATCCATATTGCACATGAAGGGCATAAGCACATGTTCCAATGTTATATTAATTTTACTATGTTGATCCTTAATTTTATTCTATATAATTCTAGTAATCGTCAGGATGTTTATTCTGGAACAATATCTTCATTGGAAATTGTCAGTGACATCAGAAGACTTCAAAAAGTACTGCAGAAATTATTTACCTCTGAAACATAGACCAATGAGTGATATTAAAGAGGCATTGAATATAGCATTGAATGATATAAAATTTGATGTTCCCTGCATTAAACGAAATGGTTTCATAATATCCTCTGATCCAATGAATACTAAACTGACATTAGAAAATGTCGAGTCATTAGCTGGCTTGCCTATCCGAGAAGTGATGAAATTAGAGCCGGGGATTTTGAAAAATAATTACAATTCTCTTTTGCAAATAAAGCAAATTTTAGAGGTAAGTTTGACCGCCTCGTTGGTTGAGTGGTTGCCCGCGCGACTGCCGAACGGGAGGTCCAGAGTTCAAATCCTGAATCGGGTACTATGGGAATTTTCTAATTTAGAATTTCTAGTAGTGACTCTGAGTCTGTATCAGTGCCCAGTGAACAACAATAGGCTCACCAC
>DWJK01006492.1:0-10439 GCA_018248815.1 Croniades pieria auraria | reverse complement strand
CTATTGCGTAACGGCTATGTCGTAATCCGAGCGAGCGATACGCCGGCTGTGTTTATCAGAGTTTTGTAAGCTTCCTGCAACTCGTTACTAAAGACAACCTGGCGTTTCCGTGAGTGACGCTCAGTTTATGGACTTGATGTTATAGGATAATATTTTATTTCCTATCACCACCTTGTGGGTTATTGATTGCGAGAGGTATTAGGTTCGATCGCTAGGTCGAGTACTGTTGGGTTTTTCAGCTTGAAATTCCCAGTGGCTGCGTGGAGTGAATTTGTATCCGTGTGTCAATAGGCTCACCGTTATGACATGGCACGTTAACATATGTTATTGGTGAATCGTTGGAGTGTACTTCATTCCTCTGTTTATCCCTTCGATGAAATATAGGCTAAATACAATATAGAATGAGTAGCACACAGTCGTCGAATGTCAAATTGCATAGAGCCTGCGCTATATTAACCAAATGGCTAATAAAAATATGTACACAGATACGCGTATGAACATATACTTTTTCAAATATAAATCTCATTATTTTTATATTTATACCCGCAGACAAAACGAATACCTGTGCTCATCACACAAATATATATTCCGAGCGGTTATCCAACCCGGGTCCCCATCCATCCCTGGCATTCACTTTCATTAACTACTGTGGCAGGAGGCCAGGGAATAATTCGAAAAAAGTACAAAAGTGGCCTTTATAGTAATATATTTACGACGCTGCATATTAATTACTTACATATATACATACATCATCACTCTATTACCGTTCACTGCTACACATACGCCCCTCCAACAGCACGCCACTGAGCTTGATATCGGGTCTTAGCATCCAGCCGCTGCTAGCCACTGCGTATATCCATACTCCAACTAGCGTGAGGGCGTCCTACGCTACGTTTGCCAACGGATTATTTAAGTCGATGTAATCAGCTGATCCGTTGTACAACTTGTTCACCATGCGATGCTTATAACCGTGATCTCATCTGACGACTGATACACTCCCATGGCGACACAGCTAATATTTTGAATAATTCATTGTTACGTTTTAGGAAGCGTTCAGCTATTCTTCATTTTAATATTGTCCATTTTATTTTAGTATTTTTTTCCATTTTAAAATTGACCGTTACTTTTTTATTTTTTTAATGTCTATTATAAGGTTTATTTAAATTTTTTCATTTCATATTAATATTGATTGCGTCGTTATTGCCATTTCTATTTAAAATTACCGTTTTGCTTTCACAGCCTTTTTTTTATTATATTATTATTGACTATTTCACTTTCGTGTTTATTTTTCTTTAAAAGATGGACGGTTTTATTTTATATTCGTCTGTTTAATTTTCGTATTATTTTTCTATTTTAAGATTGACCGTTAGTTACATTTCCGTATTTTTTTCCATTTCAAGATTGACCGTTATATTTTTATAAAATGTGATGAAATGTAGTGATTCTAATACATATGAATCGATCTACGTATTTAACGTGTGTAAATTATTCAAAGTATGTACGTCAGCTCGCTGTGATGACATCAGATATTTATGCTAGAATTTCTCGCTCGTGACACAGTCGGCGACTTCTATTGGACAGGAGAACCTTGACATTGGAAATAGCGTAGGAAGTGAAAGCCCCAACATTTTCTTTTTTGTGTATCGGCTATACGAAAATGCAATTTAGTCAAGAATTTTTATATGCATTTGTTATTTTTTCTTCTTTTAGATAATAAAAATAAACGTAGTGTTTAAATTTTGTTATAATGACTCTAACGTATTTGTATAGATTTTACAATAAGAGTGTTGTATTGTTGAAGTAGGAATACATATGCAAGTCACTTATACTGAATGTTTATTTATTGAAACCTGGTTCTAGCATGCTTAGTTCCATGCTCATCACGCGGGATCACCTGGCATAAATGATGAATTAGCGTGCCCAGTAACGGATCTGGCGTTTTAATATAATAATTGTTATAATAAGCCATTTAGCACACCCCGCTTGCAAACATGGTATGTCTGTAAGGATAGAGATATATGGCATTCGGTGCTTTCTGTCTACCCCGTGGTTGACCTGGTGTGACGATATGAAAGCATTAATAATCTTATTTTGATGTAATCGACTTTGTTAAAGTTGTTAAATGGTATAAAATATTAATTCTACAGTGCGTCGCTTGCTCGCGCGCGGAGTGACCCCGGACGCGACGAACGAGGACGGGCTAACCGCGCTGCACCAGTGCTGCATCGACAACAACGAGGCCATGATGCGCTTGCTACTGGACCACGGCGCCAACGTCAACGCCGAAGACAGCGAGAAGTGGACCCCGCTGCATGCCGCAGCCACCTGCGGCAACCTCAACCTCGTGCGGATACTCATACAGAGGTGAGTTTGATGTATACATACATACGTAACCCGTCGAGATATAATAATAGTCATCACCATCATTATCTATAATTAAGGCAATGCTTAGTTTCAAGAACTGCATTTGCAATAGAAATTAACATCTTATTGGTTATCAACCGATCGTTATCAGGGGAACCAACACGGTAACCTTGGGTTAAACCTCTCAAACGTTCCCTTACCAAAGACTGATTCAACTAGAGTGATTCAACTAGCTATGGAATAAAAAAAATATAGCATCACGCCTGTAATTCCCGAAGGGGTAGGCAGAGGAATGTAGTACACTCCCACGTGTCACCAGTTGCGTTTAGGTTCCATGGAATTGGTGGTGAGCCTATTTCCATACACCGGGCACACATCCAGACTCCAAATCACTACTAGAAAGGTGTTTAACGAATCATTGGTGTAACGATTAATTATTATTGTTTCAAATATTTTTTGTTATCTTCTGATTGAAATGATTATAAATCGGTGCTTTCTGCCTACCCCGTAAGGGTCCTGGCCTATAATAACAATAATCATTCTTTTCATTGAAATATTTTGATATATAAATATTTTGTTTAAATAATTCAAAAAATAAGTTTTTATCATTTCCTTCATTCCCTACATGTATAGTTTTACCAGTTAACACATAATAGTATTGTCTTAGGACATCTCCACACTCAGTCTTTTGTTCACAAAGTAAGCCTCAAGACAAATTGTGACGGTGACCAGAAGGCTGATGGAACACATACACATGTAAAATTTATACTTAAATTTTTGTTTTTTTTTCACCCAACTCAGAACAAATACTTTCGGCATATATAAACATATCGTCCAAACAATATTAACCTTATACTTACAATATTTTCGTTTGCGTCCCCAGGGGTGCGAACCTGTTAGCGGTGAACGGAGACGGCAACATGCCGTACGACATCTGTGAAGAGGAGAGGACGTTGGATGCGATAGAGAGCGAGATGGCCGCCCGGGGGGTCACGCAGCGGCTGATAGACGAGACTCGTGCCGCCACTGAGATGAAGATGCTGATGGACGTGGCCAGCCTGGTGGAGAACATGATGGACCTGGACGAGCCGCGGGACAACCAGGGCGCCACGTTGGTTAGTACGTGTTACATGTCGTTGTGGGTTTCTGGATTGTGTAAGTGTTGTTCTATCATCAAGCCAGATCCCTTACGGTGTGGACTGAGAGCTCAAAGTGTCAAATATAACTATTCTTAGAGAGCTGTCGTGCTCTCTCTACATTCATCCCTCTAGTCATAAATACACGCCGGTTCCGAAGGTTTCTCACTTCTTCATCAGCATGCAGATATGAAATGTGAGTAATATCATTACATGACATCGTTAATAAAATCATTGTGCTATCGCGCCAACTCTTTATTTATTTTTATATAACACCCAAAGCACAAAGGCGTACTTAATGCCTAGTGACATTCTTTGCGTGTCAACCTAGCGACCCCTTACGGGATAGGCGGAGAGTAGCAAGCGCCGAGCATGTACTAATATGTCGTGTGCCGTTGTTGCAGCTGCACATCGCGTCCGCGAACGGCTACCTGAAGGTGGTGGAGTTCCTGCTGGAGCACCGCGCCTCCACCGACGTGGTGGACCACGACATGTGGCAGCCCGTGCACGCCGCCGCCTGCTGGGGACATGTCGGTGCCACTGCCTTGCTTATATAAATTACTTTTATGTGGAATACGGGCAAAGTGAACACGGAACTGATTATTTATTAGTATAGTGATTTATTAAGACTCCAGGTCAATAGAGAAACCTGTAATTCATATCTATATATATATACACATAGCAATACAAGCTCAGTGGCGTACCATTGGAGAGACTTATGTCCAGCAGTGTACGGGAGTAGACTGCTGGTGATGATGATGATGATAGCAATATGCCCACCTATTCCGTGGTGGAAGGTAAACGTAACTGATGAATAACAGCAGTGTACTACACTGCTCGGCCTACCCCTTCAGGAATTCCAGGCGTAATATTACATACATATGTAATTCCATGTATAATGAGTTTAATAATAGTAAATGAGACGAATAAATTTTGTCAGGATTGTAGAATGGAAATTTTTATATTATGTTTCTTTATATTGTTTAATGTATTATGAATCAAGTAAAGTATTTATTGTTCTAAAAATATCTGTAAACGTTTGTTTCTTTTGTACTTAAGTTTGTTGTACTTGAATCAATTTATTATACAAATAAATAACAGTTTCTTTTTTTTTTAAATAACATTCTACTGTCAGAGATAATATGAAATTTATTAATCAAATTTTCATTAAATAACGTTATGTTTGTATTTCTTTGGAGGGGTAGGTAGAGGAACGTAGCACATTTTTATGTTTCACCAGCTATGTCATTTGTGATATATTATGCAGCTGGTGAAACATGGGGATGTGAGTCTATTGCCATATATTGAACATAAATTTAGATCCTGACCTATTACAGGGAATTTTGGGTTATAAAATTGTGTTTGTAATCGTTTGATTTATGTGGCAATTAAGAGTATATTATAAAAGTTTTTGTTTATTAATTTAATAGGTCGAGAGGTTTTAAATTTTTTACAATCCAGTAGGTTATTGGTAATTTAATTGTTTCGCGTTAAAATAATGATGTCTTGTTGCAGCTAGAAGTATTAGAGATACTAGTACAATACGGGGCCGACCTCAACGTGAGAAATAAGCACGACGAGACTCCAGCAGGTAAAGAACCAGCGTTTGCAGTATTAGCATATTTTAAGCATAATAGTTCCAAACTCGCAATCGGCGTCGTCATCACTGGCCTGCCTCAGTCTATTATCGAATGCGGGCTCGAATCGAAGTGTTCGCGAAGCATAAAGCGAAGTGTGTCACAATGCGTAGCGTCGTTAGAGAGCGTCGCCTGAGTGTGAGTGGTGTGTGCGGCAGACATCTGCGAGGAGGGCGAGGTGCGCGCGCGCGTGGCGCGCCTGGCCGCCGAGCAGCACGAGCTGCGCCGCCGCGCCTCGCTGGCGGCCGGCGAGCGCCTGCGCGCCGCGCGCCGCTCCTCCTCCACCGCCAGCACCACCAGGCACGCACACACACACACGCGCACACACGCGCCTGCACGCCGTCCCGTCTACTACTTAAACATTCACGATGCTACCGTAATCGATTTTCATTCTATCGATATCTCGCCGTCGAGTAACCGCGTTTGTGACTTTATCACATGCATGGTGGCTACAAATGCTATCAAAAGCAATCAGTGACGATCACAACATTCAATTATGGTCACTCCTATAATGGTACCTATGTAACATATTTAATGTGAAATTGCCTAAATTTAAGAAAAGGAAAATTTTCACTCGTTCCCATGCTGCAGTAAAACATGGAACGCTGCAAAAGGTAGAAAATCCCAATGGTTACAGATTTACACACTTTCAGCATTTAATTATGATCCTTACTTTCTTTTGAATTAAAAAATAATTTTGCTCAATAGTACTTATAAACTTAAACTTATTTTTAAGTTAATAACATATTTACCAAACATGTAATCTTACTGTAAATCCATCACAGGATTAAGTAATATTCTACTTTTACATTTTTAAAGATACTACTAACTATTATATGTTCGTTTTATAGCGTAAGTAAGAGTAATTATTATTTTAAAATCTCGCAAAAATTTTATTGATAAACATCCAATATATTCCAAATTTTAGAGCTCGTAATCAGTTTTTAATAAATACATTTTGTATTTTATGATATATTGGGATCAAGTTAGAACAGTGTTATCGCTTTCTGTAGTGTTACCTGAATGATCTATAGCAGGAGTCGCATATTAAAGTCTAGTAAAGTGTAAATTAAATTAAACCTATATTAAAGTTTAATAGTGGAAGACGGGACTCCAATAGCTAAAGAAAGGGTTATAATAGTCGAAGGCGGGGCTTCCGTAGCGGAAAACAAGAAGCTCATATTTGAAAACGGAGAACTAGTAATAATTAAAAACGGGGGATCTAACATTTAGACGGGGGTGCGACGAGGGTAGACTAGATCCGACAGTCGAATATAAGGGTACAAGGAAAGGATGTAAGTTAAGAGAGCGTAGAGGCTCGTGCAACGCACTAACGGGCGCGCGGCGCAGGGTGCGGTCGGTGCGGCGCACGTCGCTGCGCGAGAAGCAGCTGGCCGCCAAGCACGACGCGCGCGGCGAGGCGCGCCTGCGCGAGAGCTTCGCCTGCGCGCGCCGCGACAGCCCGGTACCCGCCTCGCCGCCCTCCTGCCACCATTATCATCGTCGTCGCTATCATCGTCATCATCACTACCATCATCATCAACCGACTCTCGTCCCAAAAGCACGCCGCGAGATCGACCTTAAACTCTATTATGCTATTTCACTATAGCTCTCACGCTTAATGAGGAACTCGCCTGCGGCAGCTGCGCGGGTGGAAGGGGGTCGAGCAGTATCATTTGCTGTCAGTTGACCGCACGCGGTGTTTATACACGGTGTATATTAACGACTTGTCTTCAGGCTCGCTTAATCTAGGTACTCGAGATATACCTATTTAAAAATTATTCATACGACATTCGAAAAGGTTATTTGTCGTCGGATACATTTTATTATGAAAATATACTAATATTAGATGCCTTTATCGCTAACTGATTAATTAAGTAACCAGTCCTAGCAAGTAACTAGCAAGCGAGTAAACTCAACAATCACTATGATAGCTTTCATTCTCATCATTAAATAATCTTATAACCAAATTTGATAAAAAAAGGTTACTATTTTCATTTATATTTCCATGCATTTAAAAACATTTTATTAAACAATATTAACTATAAGTAGTCATTATTAATAAGATGTTTAAATATAATCAGATATATCTTGTGTATATAATTAGCATGTGAATCATGTATGCGTTTTTAGCCCCCGCCCACTTCGTACCATACCGCAGGAGAGCGCTATATTAATTTGAAAACCTAGAGCATAACAATGTCTCCGGACATCCCACACACGGTCATCTAATTCCAAAGTAGTCGTCAAGACAGCTTAAGTTATGGTGACCAGCGAATTGATTAAATACATGTATGTATAAAGTACAATCAGAGCAAGTACTTCTGCTCATCACACAAATATTTATTTTGGGTGGGAATGGAACCCACAACCACTGACGCAACAGTCACGTTCACTAACCGCTGCACCAACGGGCCAGTCAAATGTCTTACATAAACAAAGCGCATGTATAACCTCGCGCCTGTTAACTATACAGGTAAGTGGAAATTACGAATTTTAACTGTTCCTGTCACCTCATAAAGCAATGATAGCTTAATGGTTTAAAATTCAACCTCTCACTCCCAGGAGTCTTGGTTTCAAATCGAGGGGCACACGTCTTTACAAAAATTTAATGTAAGATTAATTAATATCACGTGTTATAATGTTGAAGGAATACATCGTGAGAAAACCTGCACACCTTAAAGTTCTCATCCATCCATCAGCCCTTGAAAGTCCACTGCTGGACATAAGCATCCCATAATCATCACCATTCCTCCCATCTTGGACCTTATAATTAACATAACATCCCCTGTATTACCTCAAGGGAATAGATAGTAGAATGTAGTACCCTCACAATTCAACTGACATGTTTTACGTCCCATGGGAGGAAGGGGAAGATGAGCTTATTGCCGAACACCGGGTACAAATCCCGATGCCGAGCTACTGGGAATTTCACGTTACAAAAACCCAATAGTACCCACCCGAAAGTCGAACCAAGGACGTTTTCGAATTATCGAAAATGTATTTTTATAGCATTTGCATCTGTTTTTCTTATTATAAACCTTTGTATTTCTATTATATTTTTTTTCCTGGACCCTTTTATCGGTCCACTGTTAGAACACTGATATTCTCTTAGAATGAGAGGCTCAAGAACATAGTATGTTACCCTGGCCAAGTGCAGGTTGGCAAACTTCACACGCCTTTTTATATTATTTATTTCATAATTACTGCCTTTTCATTCGAGTGGTTGCAAAGCGCGACTGCCCATCGGGAGGTCCTGGGTCGAATTCCGGGTGAGGTACTATTGGATTTTTCTAACTTAAATTTTCTAGTAATTTCTTGTAGCGACTCGGAGTCTGGTTCTGTGTCCAATACATAACGATAGACTCAACACCTATTCCATGGTGTGACCTAAACATAACGTTTGTAAGACGGAAGTGTACTACATTCTTCTGTCCACCCCTTCAAAGATTACAGACGTACAGTTACGTTTTTTTGAACAATGAAAAATATTCTAACGGGACATCAAAAGCGACGGGAAAATTTAAAAAAATAGCGGATTTAATAGCAATGAATGTATGAGTGTCACGGAACTGTCTAAAATGTATAAGAGTGCACGCATTCCGCCTCCGAGCTGAGACGCCTTTTTAGAATTATCATAATTGTGTTTAATCTTGTGCATCTGTGAGCGCTCGTGTGATGTTCGCATGCAAATCGTCTTTACGCTTTCGTGCCGAACATACCATCCATGTTACTCACACCGCGGGTTCGATGAAATGGAAATTTATACCGAATGATTATTAACGTAAACACCACGCCCGAAATCCCCGAAGCGGTAGGCAGGGGAGTGTAGCCTACTGTCACGTTTCACTAGTTACATTTTACGTGGAAAATAAGCTGGCATGATATAGGGAAAGAAAAGCGAACCTGATTTTTTTACTTTCGGAAGGATTTTTATTATTCATTTAATAATTGCGCCCGGATTAATGTAATGATCTGTGCCAGGTGCGTGGCAATAATCTCACCACATATTCCATAGTGGGACATATAACAACTCATGAGACGTGCAAGTATTCTGCGCTGTTTTACCTACCTCTGCGAGGATATACAGGCGTGATGTTTTATTATTCATTATTAACACTTAAAGATGTAATACGCCTTGAACAACATGAATTTTATAACAACAATATTAACATACTCGGCAAAAAAGGCTACAAACGATATGAACTTCTCAATTTTGAAAATGTGACAGCTACTCTATTGAGTAGGGCTATTGTCCATAGACATACTCGTGCGCAGTGGTTGCCCAACACAGCGAACGGGAATGTGTAGTTACAACAGATTAGAAAAAAACAATGAAATGATAATTGCAGTCAAGATATCAGTATGCGGATGAATTTTGCGGCCAACTGAGATACGATCGTGATTTTCTTATGTAATACTGCTTGTAAATGTATGTATGAATGTTCATATGTACACTTGCCTTCGTCTACAACTTTATGTATGTAGATTTTGTGTTTGATAACTTTATGCAATATTAAGGGTGGTCACAGAACGAGCTATAATATATAATAATATGTTGTGCTTTAATACAGAAAATCATCACAAACGGTAGCTATGCTATGCTATTAATATATTTTTGCGGTACATGTCCGAACTAATACGTCTTGCTTTACCTGTTAATATATTTCGACGACGTTAGAAAAAATATATATATTATAGCTATGTGTGTGGTTACTAGAACGTGGCTAGAGAAAATATATAGTAATATATAATACAAAGCTACGTCTGTGACGACCTTAAAATTGTCTAAATTTTATCAATTTTTTTTCCTTTCATTATTAGATGTTCCGCGTGTTATGGAAACGACATGGTAATATTAATTATAGTCGTAGACGTACTGGTGATAGCTGAGTAAAATTAAATAAAAAAATATTGCCATAATAAAAAAATATATAATATAATATTTGACAATAATGTAACAAGGTTTGAACAGACAAATCGTGGGAGTCTGGGAGTAGGAGAATTTTCTGCCCACCCCTGCTGTAATAGTGGAATGTACTCGTAGATAAAAAAAAAACATTTCGAAATACGGGTAACAATTTCCGTCGTATTTGTGGGATTAAAATAAAAACCTGTTTTTATGTTTACTAATTTATATTTAGATTTTGTATGGATAGTAATAGTATGTCTCATTTGACTGCCTCGTTGGTCAAGTGATTGCAAGCACGACTGCCGATGGGGAGGTGCTGGGTTCAATTCCCGGGTCGAATGCTATTGGATTTGTCTTATTTAGAATTTCTAGTAGTAACTTGGAGTCTGG
>DWJK01006491.1:0-10439 GCA_018248815.1 Croniades pieria auraria | reverse complement strand
CAATGCAAAACTCTTGTAGGCTCTATGTCAAGAAGAATAGCTGCTGTGATAGAGGCAAAGGGTGGACCCACAAAATACTGATTTTAAATTAAAATAAAGATTATTTTAAACAAACACAAGTTGTTTCATTACATTCAATACAAAACCTTTTAAGAAATTCAAGTATCATAGGGGGTGCTCCAAACTTTTGGCCAAGGCTGCTAAAGAGATACAATTGTCGTAAAAATGTCAAAAAAGTTTTTTAAGTGTTTCGATCAGCTGTTTATATTGAAAAAACGCTGGAGAAAATAGACTGGACAATGTTTTGCTTCACCGACACAGATAGTAATGTTTAATGTAATGTATTGCTAACTGCGAATTGACCCGTACCGTCGGACTGTATGGAGCTTTATGAAGATCGTTTTGATGTGCCCCCGCTTGTTCGCAGGTGACTTTGCGGAGTTCCGCCGCTCGTACCCGGAGTGGTGCAGCGAGGCGGGCGCGCAGCACGTGCCGCACCTGCCACTCATGGGCCTACGGTCAGTATTATGGCATTTTGAAATTAAAGGGGGGGGGGAGTCATTTTGTATTTTCTTTACTCACAGTACTTATTATATGTAGGTAAAGGAAATCTAAGGTTTCTGTCTTTGCTGCAATTTTGCAGTTTCATGTGGAATTTACAATACAACAAAACGTCGCCGATTGCCAATTACTACCGACACTTAACACTACTTACCGACAACCATATAACTAGCATGACTAACGCTTAATATGAACAACTGACTCTGTGCCAGGCATAAATATGAAATATTTCGCCTATCACCTATCAACACAAAAATATATTTATAGCTGTAATTATGTCACATAGCTGTTGGAATCCTCCTAATTAAATAATAGGTATTACCTAACTTAGCCGTAAATCTCTCCACTACCACCTGGGAATGAATGCCGTGTACATACATATATGTATGTAAGTATGTATGTATGCTGTGTTGAGCTCCCGTAATCCATTTCGATCGGATTACGCCATCGCGTGCCGCAACGCCATAGATTCTTGCACTCAAATATAGCTTCCAAGCTATAGGTACGTTCTCTCGGTGGTACAGCTCGTGGCAACCGGAATATCGGGTATATATGTATATACATTAAATAATTTAAGGGTTGATGTAGTTTTTGTTTTTTAAGTGTCGTGTTACGTTTATTGCTACGTTAAATATATAGTATTTTGTGTGTGTTTTCTAATGCTCGAACTGTATTTTTTCGTGTCTACACGAAAAGTTTTCACTAGTATCTACTAGTTATAAATCTCTTAAACTATGTGTAATTTTTAACCCGCGTAATTTCTGGCAGGTTGAGGCTGAAAGGTTGACTGGCAGAGAATGCTTTTAGCATTAAGTCCGCCTTTTTATTCCTTATTATGTTGTAAGGTGTAAATAAAGAATATATAAATAAATGTCACCGGTTTGTGAGGATATGACGGCATAGGCATAGGAGATGACTAACTCGACATGCAATTCTTTAAGCAATTAATTACGGGTAGCAGGTTCGATATAGAAAAGAATAATTCAACAAACTAAGCAAGCCGACCAATTTCCACACAACCCTCTGACAAATTAGGCGGCTCGGTAAAATTAAGTTTGGTATCTTGGTTTTGTTGTTTGTTGGGCTTGTCGTGACCCACCGTTTTACGTGGATACCCTAAAATGAAACTCAAGGTCGAACCCATGACCGCGTTGCTACTTTAAAGGATTAAAACATCACGCTTCACAGTTTACGTCATTGAGTGAAGAAAATTATAATGTTTTTTGTAGAGGGAAAGGCCGAAGGCAAGACGTTCGAGTTGTTTTACAATAGAGGTACGTAAAGGTCGCGCGATTGGGTTGTATTACCAAAAATAGCCCGCCAACCTTAAGGTTAGCTAAATATCAGAGAAATTATAGAGAGATACGAACTTCCAATAATTTATTAGAGACATGGAAGACGGTTGTTAAAACAGGTCGGTACATAAAGAGTATTTGAGAACCTATGTGGTAGGTACGCGGAAATTATTATGTAGCGTAGATAAATAGAAATCTCCAAACGCAAGAAGTAACACTCATTAGCAAGTATTACATAGCGGGCGGGCGAAATGTCTGAACCCTGCGCTGGCGGCTTTTTATTAATTGCGCGAACGGAGAAAGAAACCTCGCACGCGTGGGAATTCGATTTCATGCGCGTGTGACTTTTTCTTCGAGCAGCTTCTATCGGCGGAAAACGCCGGCGGGCGTTCCGGCGCGACTGGATACCGGCTGGCGGCTTTCTCGATCAAACGACCTTGTTGAAAAAGCTCCTTAATTACTCCGTCGCCATGGGCTATACGAGCCTGCGCTAATGAAAATAATAGTATTTTCCGTTCAACTGGAATTATGGACGGGCACAGTAATCAGAGCCGCGTAATTCAATGGAAAATCACAGGGGGCTAATAATTTTGACATCGCTGCGGAACCGCGTGAGCATGTTACGAAGTTAGGATATCGTCGAGAATTTAATGCTAATGAGCCACTCGTGTTCATTGTTCATGAAGAAATCGACGAACTCGAACATTTGAACTTTGATCGACGTGGGCGCCGTATAAATAAGCAGGCCGATATAAAACCGGCCGATGGTACACTTAGTGGAAACCCGTGCAATAAGAACATTACTCATAAGGTCACAACGTATGTACGTACCTACATGTCAGGTATTGTTCTATATAAAGCGATGTTATGATATAATAAACAATCATTATACTGGTACTCGTCATGCCGTATCTAATTGGCGAGCGTATATACACGCATACGTGGCGGGAGGTAGGTATGTACGTGATAAGTGCCGATTTCACAATGATACATCAATGTCAAATATTCCATTCACAAACGTGAAGCGAACATTGTCGTCGGATTGAGACGTGTGTGCGAACACAATGTTAATACTAAAACAGACCGATATTTATGTTGATATATTGTATGCATATTAAAATACTTAATTACACATTTATTAATTTCACAACTACACGCCGTAATGAGTCAAATATTTCAGTTCTAAATATCAAAAACTTTCGGATAAAGTCAACGTCTAAAGTTAAAAATTCCTCCGTTGGCAGCGAGTCTGCATGCAGATGCGGTATAATATTCCGTCTCATTACTTACTTAGTTCCAAACTTGCCGTACTGAGTATTGACGCATTGCGGGTTACGGGAGGCATTAAAAGTGGCTTGGTTAATAAACTCATTCATCATTTTTCATTCGTGACTACGCGGCGGCGACGGCGCTGCTCATTGATGTGGGCGTGCGTACGACTCAGCACTGCGGAGCCGCTCAGCTACCGACGTTATTGCATTAGAAATGCAGTCGCGCTCAATGACGACCGACTCCATTCATTCCCGTTCCTATCTCATTACCGTTCAATTCTCGTTTACGTCATTCAAGTTTTTCATAATTCGAATTGTAATTCTTAAGGCACTTGCACCACATCGTTGTTTTCAAATGAAAATTTACATAATCATATCACTATGATATGACTTTAAGTGTTATGGGTGTATTGTTTGTCATATAGAGGATTTTAGAGTTGATCGTCAGCTGGACTGCATATAAATGTTTTATTGGGTTAGTGTTTATAAATTGTGAGAACTTAAGTAGCTGGTGGTTCGTTGGTTCAACAATTCCTTTACATAACACAACAGCACGCGTGTATTTCCTCTTAACGGTAGGTAAAGGAGGACATTGCCACGATTCATCAGTTACAGTACACCTACGTTCCACCATGGAATAGGGCGTGGGCCTATTGTCGAGTCCTTTACATGCGTCAATATTATAATCCGGCAGCGACTAAAAATCAGCAGATGAAATTACGTCAGTAGACGGAGTTTTCGCTGGTAGATATTATTAAATGAAACGTCCACGGGTAACCCTAGCCGCCCACGGCCAGGCTGTTCGGCGACTCCCTTCCACGTTATTGTTTCCTACCTATAAATAGCAACATTCAAATTGGTGGTGCAGATGTAATCACGCCCACGCGCGCCCCCGCCGTGGGCGAAGTCGAATAAGCAGCAGATCGTGTGGGCTCACATTCAAATTCGGCTCTCTAGACGCTCGGATTATTTTTACAATTATTTTAATAATTCTATATTTGGAGAGCTCTCCTTAGAATTTTGTTTCGTTAAAAATATATACGGGCGTATTACACTTAAAATAAACTGGCATTCAGCCTTGCTTTGCTAAGATAAGATTAAACTTCTTCGCCCAGGGCTCGAATTAGGGCGTCATTGCTACACTCAGTTTATTTAAAGCAATACATAAAACATGTCCAAAAATTATCCCTCATAATACAAGATTGTTTCCGTTCCCGAAGATTCATTAACACACATGTTACATCCTGTTCTTGTCAGTTGATGGCATCCTGAACGGAACGCCCTCTCAAGAAACAGGATTGTCGTAGGTGAGGACCTGCTCGCAGCAGCGTCTCACTCAAAACCGTTAAATGTCGCTATACTCTCGTTGGGAACAAAGGTCATACCATTTCAATATCACTGTGACAGGCGATTGTCCTCGATATTGCCGTTTCAGTTTGAAGTCGGTTTGAAGTTCAGTTGCCGTCACTATGAAGTTAATCACAGAAAATAGATTGGGAGGCTGAAACAAGTCTTTATCTTTAGAAGAATTTGTTACTATTTATTATTACATCCGAAATCAACTAGAGACCTGCTTAATACTTTTAATCTAACACTTACAAGCGCTACCCACAGACAGCCATATAGATGGTATTATGACATCATGCCCGTATTTCCCCGAAGGTGTAGACAAAGGAGTGTAGCAGACTCACGTTTTATCACTGTATTTTTCACCATTGAATAAGGGTTGAGTCTATAACTATACGCCGGCTACAAATCCGGTCTCCATCCTGGCCGGACTCCTTCCAGACTGGGAATTTTAAGTTAGAAAATCCCAATTATATTTTACTCAATCCGGGGATCGAATCCAGATCTTTTGATCAGCAGTCGCGCTTGCAACCACTATACCAACTAAACAGTCATAGATGGTATCATCCGAAATATTATATTTAGAAAAACAAATACTTTTATACAACGCTCAAGTTTAAATCAAAATGCGTGGACACGAGAAATAAGGTTGGGTAAATATATACTTTTGATATCAATGGCCATTTGTGGGACGATTATATCCGAATGCGTAATGCGTCCGTTTGGCACGATCCTTAGTCACGCGACGAGAGTAAGAGCTGGCTGTCGACGCACAGATCGAGAGCCGCCGCTGACGTCAGCGGCTCTGGACGTCATAGCGGCGTGGATAACAGCAGTTCCACGACAATACAGCGACAGCCGACGGCGGCACCGCGGCTAGTGAGCTCTCATCACGCTACTCTATAAATATTTACTCACAACAATCTACAAAAATGTAGACCTCTGCCGCAAGATTTCGTCGACTTCCAAGGAAATAATTAAATGTTAGGTCTTTACATATTAAATTAGCGTTTTATACGGAAAAGATGAAACTGAAAAAAAGTTATGAAATTATATTCACATATGAAATATGTACCGTTACTAACTATGCACTTTCGCCATTTCACAGGTAGTTCATTGATTCCTTTGCTCAAAAAATTGTGGGAGCGAGAATCAACAAATTCTTTGAAGGCGGTTTGGACTGCCTCATCAGAGTGGAATTTTTTCCCTAGTAAGAAATTGTCCGAATGCTGAAAAAAATCATAATCTGTTTGAACAAGATCCGGAAAGTATGGTAGTCGTTGTTGACATTCCAACCGCAGCTCCTCCAATTTAACAATCGTCGGTCTTGAAGTATGGGGTCTAACGTTGTCGTGAAGCAGCAGTGGGCTGGATCAATTAACCTGTCTCAATTCATCATAATTTCCAAATGTTGACAGTACACTTCCGCAGTAAAATCGTCCCGCCAGATCTTAGGAAGCTGTAATGTATGACACCACCTAAACTACCAAATGCTCACCAGTACCTTTTTCTGAGTCAACTTTCGCTTGGGACAGGGTTTGGCCGGTTCACCTGGGTTCAACCATTGTGATGAGCGTTTCCGATTGTCGTACAGGATCCACTTTTCATCACAAGTAACGACATGAGTCAAAATTCCCTCGTTATTGAGATGGTTCATGCGGTAAGTGAATTAAAATTGTTTTGTCACTCACAACGAAGCCTGCAGCTAGCTCTGAAGTGGTTTAGGATGGATCCGCTTCCACGATCACCTTTAACTCTACATTGTCAACAGAGGCCTCCCACCGACCACGGGGTGGGTTCTGAAGGTCAAAATTTCCAGAACGAAAACCTTGGAGCCAAAAGCGTACCGTGCTTTCTTTTACAGTAGCGCTTCCCCATACAC
This sequence comes from Croniades pieria auraria, assembly GCA_018248815.1. NCBI lineage: Eukaryota > Metazoa > Arthropoda > Insecta > Lepidoptera > Hesperiidae > Croniades > Croniades pieria. The sequence goes on along the minus strand of DWJK01006491.1, from coordinate 4,083 downwards.
ATCATTAATCCTTCGAGCTATTTCTGCAGCGTTGGTGCCGCGTTTGAACTCATGTTCGTAAATAAATCGCGGTTTTTCAAGTTTTCGATCTTGTGAACAGAACGAAGTCAAAGAAAAATGAAATGGCGGAAAAACAAATGAATTACGAAATTCTAAACAGAAATACACGAGCCTAAATTTGAAAATTATTTGAATTTGGAATTCCAAACCAAACCCCAGACATTTGAGGTGAAAGTGGCCAGTTCATCAAAACGCTAATTTCCAATGTAGGGACCTAATATTTAATATACGCATAGGAATCCACCAAAATATAGGCCTCCACAGCAAATTATCTACATTGATATCCTAACGGAAGGTAGATTTTACCCATAATACAACTATATGTCGAGAACAAAAATTTGTTCTCAAGGTTGCTCGCGTTTTTGGGAGATGACGGTTGATACAGTGAAAAGTGCTGAACTGAATTATGAGCGGCAATTAAAACATTCTGTGTGTATTTAAATATAAATTACAATTGTTGTAGTGGAAAATATTAAAATTCTTCCCTTTGAATTTCCCGATATTGTTAATTTCCCGTTATTATTAATGGGTGATACCGTAATATAACAAATGTATATTGTGTTTCCGCGAAGAGACCACAGATTGACGGTAAAATCGTTTTCAATATAATATAATTCATTGTTCTAAGCATGCGAAGTGATACATTGTTGATTCATTGTTACAACGGAAATGTTAGCAATAAACATGTAGGTATGCATGGAACGTTTTTATCTCTCGACTTTTCTAAAAATTCATTTTAACAATTTACAAACTTAGTAAGTCCTTATTTAGACATGATGTTATCCGGGTGAAAATAATTAATTAGGGTTATTACACTTTTCATGATTATTGAATTATTGTTATTACGTAGGTGACGAGCACCGAATGCCTTACATCTCTATTCCAAATTCGTTACCACCGTTATCGATTTATATTTGTATTATTGTACATTTGTATTATTGTACAATATAGGTATAATCCTCTACTTTCCTAAAAGAAGGACAAATCAAGAGTACCTGAAATAAATAAGAGTATCTTCACAACTAAAAAAAAATTTAAATGAAACCACGAGATTGTGACGACTACAGCCGCTGTAAACCCTTAGCCTTTTAGTCTGTCCTTGCTAAAATAGCTGTGACGATATAAATCTTTATAAAATTGTATTGTCTATAAATGTTAATTAATTAGGTTTCATAGAATAGAACACACTAGCAGTTATTTAAAACGTAACTATTCAAATGCCCTCAATATTGATATTGTATTGAAGTGTAGCGTCGTCGCGGCGATGTTATCAGGGTGATGAAACTCCAGCCAAGATCCTGGTGGCCGAGACGGCAGGTTATCAACGTGACGTCACGCCGGCTTGACGTCAAGGCGAGCTCGCGTGAGTTCATTCACGAATTTATCCGTCCACGGCCACGGACACACTCGGACACGTCTTACTCTATATCAGCGCTCATTAATCAGCGCCGACCATCAATACTGCGTGTGATTCAACTAGACGTCACGTTTAAAATGTACAATAATTTTATTGGAAATTGTCGCGATGAGACACCGTGTCTAGATTTTCCGATGCGCTCAATGTCTAGTATAAGAAACAGCAAGAACTTTAAACGATATAAAATTTCGGTATTCGTTGACACAATTTTAAATGGACACTCCATTTTTTTGTTGCTTTTGTTTGTGTCGAACGACACATTAAAATGATTACGAACGTAAAATTGTTTCAGCGGCCACACAAATCTATATTTTCCAATGAATGTTGTTTTTTATGGAACCAGAAGAGGAAAATAAGCGTGTAAGTGATGGATAATTGAGAAGAACGCCAGAGAGAATTGGCTGGTTCATCATCAGCTGCGACACAAGGCTTTTTGTCTATAGTTTTAGGCGCAAAATAATAAGCCGCTCGTGGGTATGTCAAAATTTATCATCTACTGATATGATTTGATTAAACAACGTCATTGTTTTAAACCACTTGGCATCCAGTAATTTAACTTCCTAAAGTCTTACATCCCTTTGTTCATTCCCATACAGTTTTGATTTATAAAACGAATTTCAAAGGCGTGGGCTGTTTCCTTTCCCAGGATTCGGTCTATTCTAAAATTGAAACGGTTCAGCGCTTTTAAACTTAAAAGCAGACTGGTCGAGCTATTTCTCCTTTTATCATATTAAAACATAAATAAATCTACTTATAAAAGTTCTACCCGACTGTGAAACTAGTTCTGTACTAGGCTATAATAAGATACTAAAGGTTATGATACTATATAAATTATGTACCGGCTCAATTCACGAATGCTTTTTCGAGATAGTTCGATTAGATACGAACTTGTCCGAGGTCCTTCTTCATGAGGTCCCTTAATCGCCATGAGGTGGTGGCATAGCCTAAAATACTGTCCCGAAAAACGTAAGTTAGGCCTGCGCATAATTTAATCATGATTGGACGTAATTTAATGTTCTATTCTGACGCATGAATAATAACCCACGGTGGAAATAAAATGTAGCAAATATAACAGTTGCGTCATTTCTGTTTAATTATATTACATGTTCGCGTGTTTAAAAGTGTTACTTATAGTCACCTCATTGTTTCGTGGGTTGTGTATTGTCTTATTTTCATTTCTATTTGAACGAGAATGACGTCATAAGTTAGCTTTTTTTCCGACAATAAACACAAAAAAACTCCACACGCTGATTGTTGAATGTTCACATATTATCTATGAATCACGGTGTGTAATGAAATTTCTAGTTTAAAGTTTTTATCGCAAAAGATATCAGCTGGTGAACATTCGAAACTTTACTGCTATACTAAAATTAACTTAGACTGCCTCGTTGGTCCAGTGGTTGCAAGCGCGACTGCTGATCTGGAGGTGCTGGGTTCAAATCCCAGATCGGGTGCTATTGGATTTTTCTTATTTAGTAAACGTTTTTCGGGATGGCCCGACTAGTTTCTGACCTGTACGAGGTCCTTCCTCATGAGCTCCCGCCGCGTGCAGCAAGGGCGCGACGAAGATTAACCATAACATATGTTCAAAGTAAAGTAAAGTATGCGTACAAGAATTTGTTACGTAAAGTTCCAGCGTCGTGTTGATGACGGCGCGACAGATATCTTCGCAGTGAGCGGCTTTAGCCGCCAATCTTGTTATTCTTAATACACTACGCTGTTTTGGTTGAAGGCTGTGCAAATGACTTCAAGGTCGCATTTCATTCACAATTCGCAAACTCGCTGCGGCTAAACGTCGTCGTAGTGATCCTCCGGCGCGTAAGCCTTATCAGAACTCGTGTTGGCCTTTGTCTCTGCATTTCGGTGAAAACATCACACTATATTGTAGTCTTCACTTGTAAATATTACGCTCACAGTTTTAGATACTGCAATCGATGAAACTCACCGTTCAAAATAATGGCTAGGATTCGTATTGGCGCATTGTTTGAACCATGTAAACCGTAAAATGTAAACCGTATGTCTATATGTCTACCGTAAAAATACGAAGACACACGCCGTTGAAATTATTCTTATTATCATAAGGTTTACCTGTCACTTGCATAACCACATGTTATTTTTATCATGTTTCAGTCACACATGTAATTTTTATCAAGAACGGTCAAGCTGTTTTTGAGTTTTAAACAAATAGACAAAGAAACAACAATTTCAAAAAATAGAACTGGGGTCAATGAATCGTATAACAAATAACGGAACTTGAAAACAAAAAAAAATGATACTGATAGCGCACCTATAGATAAACATGTATTAGTATAGATTGCTTTGTAATTAGCGTATATTATATATTTTAATATTATTATATCTATATGTAACATCACGCCTGTAGTTACCGAAGGGATAGGCAGAGGAGTGTAGTACACTCCCACGTTTCACCAGTTACGTTTACGTCCTATGGAATAGATGGTGAGCCTATTGCCATACACCGGGCACAGATCCCGACTTGAGTCACTATTAGAAATTCTAAATTAGAAAAATCCAATAGTACCCGACCCGGGATTTGAATTCAAGACCTCCCGATCGGCAATCGTGTTTGCACCCGCTCGACCAAC
>DWJK01006490.1:0-10440 GCA_018248815.1 Croniades pieria auraria | reverse complement strand
AGAGGTGCGCGCTAGGATTTGAACCCGGTCTCCCGGAGTGAGAGGTCGAATTTAAAACCACTAGGCTATCACTGCTATTATCAAGTGATACTTGATTTAAATAGAACTAGCATAGGTAGATATACTCAAATGTATTTTAATGTAAGTAGTACCACAATAGTCTTACTCAACGAATGACAGCTTTTATCTACCTCCTAGTTGGCAACACTGACTTCTAAATGGCAGCACTATCGTCTTTCACAGGGCGATACGGATTTAAAAACACGAGAAAGAAACACAAGAGTACTTTAAATTATATTACTGTTGCAAATGTGAGGCAAAGGTAGACAGCGAGCAGAGTGGGGGCACGCAAATGATTGCCACTCGTTAGGCAGCGGTCGTTCGCAATAAGTCGTGGACTACCTCGGCGGCGTCATTAGTAGCGCGTCAGCGGACAGACCAGCAGTTTATACGGCCTTTGTGACGCGCGCGGACCACGGCTGAGATACAAGGAGACAAATTTGACGCACCTTTCCATTGTGAAACTACCCGCAAACCGTGTAGGAACTAATTTGTATCCGACGTCTAAACTAAATAAACCTTCACTTAAATATTCGTCATAATTGAAAACATAATCAATGTTGTTATATGTTATATTAAATAAATTAATTAAAAAATTAAATAATTTGTGAGTAAAATGACGTCTTTACCCTATTTCTTCCACTTTTATTACATAAAAGATAATTTTTTTATAAAGAAAATAAATCATCTAAATTTATGTTAAAAAAATACCGAGACGATATTACTACCCAATGTATATAATTTTGTCTTTCACCGTCTATAGTTATTTCGTATATCACACCAATGAACAGACCAATAAACATCACCCGACTTCTAACGGTTTATAAGACCTTTAATTTCTCAAAAGATCAGCAAAAAAATCATTAATACAGAAAAAGTCGATTATAAAAATGACAAGTTGTTAGCTAATCTAAAAAGTTCAGTCACCAATGGAGGGTAAATGGAAACAGTATTGTCCGACATATGTCATTTATATTGTCATTATCATGACACATGTCATTTGAAAACGTCATATATCCGTTTAAAAAAGTGCAAGAGTGACAGAAAGCAACGGCATAGCGATGTGAGGTTTTACGAATACAATTTAATGAAGAGGAAACGAGATAAAATCAAACGAAGCTAATAATCTATAGGCTGTCCCGGACTGCGCTTTCAATCGTCCTCGAGCGAGATTCGCTGCACAGCAACCGCATGCCTGCAACGATAGCGATCTGCAGTGCTCATCGCGAAATGATACGCAAATAACCAGCCTCCGATTATATAATTAGATACGCATCGTTTATTTATCTCTTCTTATATAAATGATACGTAACGAACCATAAATCTATTGCTAAAACAGAGAAGTTTTATAGGTACGCAAATGGACGCAAGATGGCTCGAATATATGTTTTTAAAAAGTATACGTGTAGATTGTTTTAATTAAAAAATATATATTTTACATATAAGACAGTATCAGTAATATGCATTATTAAAAAATAGTTATCCACACGACTATAAACATTATAAACTACTTGCGTTTCAAGAAAAAAAAAAGAGAAAATTTTGATACCTCAATACAGAGATATTATATATAGAGCAGGGAAAGCTTACGGCTGCCTGAGGGCTGAAACGTCCGTCGGATCGAAAGAGGAAAACGATCGCGATACCCTATCTCTATCTCTCACTACTGACGCATGACTCACGCTAGCGCTACCTGTGCGTGCGCGAGTAGAAAGAGACAGAGAAATAGGTAGCCTCATTTGCTTTCATTATGTCAAAACTGTGTTGCCATTATCAACGAACCGTTTACCACGACGTCAAGTAAACCTACCAACGCGAAGAAAACCTACCAACAGTACCAATTACTAATGTAATATACCATAACATAACGTCTGTATTTTCCTTGAAGGGGCAGACAGAGGAATGTATGTAATACGCTTCCACTTTTATATCCTACTATCGTACTACGTTCTACTATTACCATGAAATGGGGGTGAGCCTATTTCCATGCACCGAGCATAAATCCAAACTGTGGTACTACTAGGAATTTCAAATTAGATAAACCTAATAATACTTTACCCGACGCGAGCATCGAACCCATCACCTCTTGATCAGAAATCACTTTGCAACTACTCGACCAACGAGGTTAAAACCTACCTTCTACCAGCGCAATATACATTTATATATTCAAACATAAACACACTTTCGCAGATGACAAGATTAATAATCCTCATAGCGAGTGCAACACGGGTTAACAGGCGGGCGATAGCGCGCGCGGTCACGACGCGTGCTGGGACATCAGCGACTATTGACACCGACACTTCCCACCTAGATAGCGATGTTCGCTCTACATATCTTAACGACAGGTCCCTTGAGAAGAAGGCAGAGAGAACAAGTGCCAAATATCTAGATCCCTACACACCTGTCTTGCTTATACTTTTATCAGTTTCGTTATATTATATACACGCGGGTTTCGGAGACTTCTGACTCTCCTTTGACTCTCCTTTGTGCCTATGATCAGTATTAACACTAAATGCCTTTACAATGCTAGTTAATTAGGCGTTTAAGGTCGCCTCAGCTACCGTCTGTGGTAATTTGCTTTAATGCATATAGCACATTATATTAATAAATATTATGGCTTCGTTTATGACCACCGTAAAACGTGAGTTTGTAAGAACTTAAAACACATTTCCGTATTAGAGAATAAAATGAGCTGGACATATGTACACATATGAACCGGCAGAAATACTGTGTCCACGTTTGGATCACTCTAATGATTAGCGCATAACGCCATGCTCGATAAGTATGATTGATATGACCAAACTTCCCTGGATACCATTGAGAATACTGGCATGACATCTGTACGTCAGAAGTTAACAATTAATAGTTACGTATTTATCGTGCTAAATATTTTTCCAAAGAAGAAAAAAATTTAAGAAAAGTTAGAGCACACTGATTATTGTTTAATTTGCAGTGTTACCAGTCGTGACAGTAATTAATCTTATCAGAGATTCCTTTAACGAGGAATATTTAAGCACAAATCAAATCAGTTTCATTTCGATTGGATTATAGTGAACGAATGAACGAACGAATGAATTGAACTGAATATATATAAACAGGAATAGAATACGCATGAGAAGATATATATCAACTTTTTGCTGTAAACACACACGGACATTTCTTCACTGACTTTCACTGACATACTATCTGTTCTGTATTTGAAATACATATGTAGCTATTCTTTTTTTTTTTTTTATCCATCCAGCCAGCGATCTCGGCGAGTCACGAACGTTTAAATCAAACAGAAGAACTACCGAGACCCGCTATTACAGAGTAATGACCCACTCCGAGGCGCGTGCTGCGTAACACAGAGTAATTTTATTATTTCTTTTTTATTCTGTTCAAAAAACTCAATTGCCAGTCATACGCATTTTTCTACGCCTTATTATACAATCATGAAAGTCGTATTTTTTAACGATCGTTCCGCTAATAAAAATCACCGCTCTTTTCGTCTTTCAATTATCACGTTTAAAACTCAGTTTTTGCCGCACTCGCCGTTTTTGAAAATACATCAATCTATTATCACGATCTTCCCAATCATAGTAAAATATCGAATATTGAAAATGTAGTCGTCCGATGTGATAAATAATTATCTGATTACGAGAACAAGAACAGCGATAGAGAAATATCTCAAGAATTAATGTTCTGAATGACAAAGCACTCGAATATGGTACCTTCGACGAACGAACGAACGAGGTATCGCACACAGAGCTATAATATATATTAATATTCTATAATATAATATACAATAAAGAAAACTATTACAAACGATAGCTATGCTATATTATACGTCTTTGCGGTCAATATCTGCGCAATGTGTTGCTATATCTGTTCACATAATTTTACGTCGTTAAAAAATAGATACATTTGATAGCTACTTGTGTGGCCACTTGAATGCATAGAAAATATACAGTAATATATAATAATATGTCTAGCTGTAATATATATTATAGCTCCGACTGCAACGACCGTTGCGAACTATCTGCGTTTACGTTAGTCTGCAATACCGCGACGCAACATCGCACTGATAGTATCTGCGCGCGATTACCACGAAACGGACTCGCTCATGTTTATTTCGTTTATAAACGCTGTTTTTTATTCAATATTCGTACATGATTTTTTCCATCATATGACATAAACGAATCCAACGCATAGAAATGATTTTACTGCAAAATTACTATAGCGATTCTGGGTAAAAATAGCCTTTGTTAAGGGAAGACTATGATTAGCTGTGGGCTTATATAGACTGCTAATGATGAAACGATACCTGTTTCTGGACGTCTATACTAAATTATACCTGGACTCCTACTCGTCTCCAAATTTATTTAAATTTTTTGCTTTGTTCCTAATTTAAATTTATTTACAATAAGATACATTTGTTTCTTATTTACATTATTCTTATTTTAATTTTATAAAATATTATTTTTTACTTTTTAGTTCATTTTCACACAAGCGTGTTTTTTAGTTTTTTTCAATTTAGTAGCTGAATTTTGATTATTGTAGACTCATTCACTTTATTACAAGTTATCCACTCGCCTTTCAACACTACCTTCACGCTTACCATACCTTGTAAAGAGACAACCCAGATGTAAACACTCCTTCACTTGTTCATCACCAAGTAAATAAACTCTTGTCTTGATATATACCTAAACTCAAGGGAATACGCGGTGAGCCTGTTGCCATAAACCATACACATATAAATAAATATATGTAATAATATTCTAGAACCGTAGAAGCCTAAACAAATTGAAATTTCGTACAATATATCGCACGCCGTTCACCTGTATTTGCTCACAATGCTCTCCCGAACAATACGATGGCGAGATGGTGGGGCACAATGGCGAAAATCCATTTTATGCGAAACAGAAAATGAGAATGGAATATCATCGCACGTGTCGGCGGCATGCAAATGCGCGGGAACATTAAAATGCAAGATGGCGGAAGCGGCACGCGAGGTCGCGGGGTCGCCAGTATCGCCACGCGCCATTGTCCGAGCTACCGGCTGTTATGGCCACACTACTATTTCAACATTTGTATATTTTGATTCTCTCCATACGTTTTAAAATAAACCATTTTTTACAAAGTTAATTATGATCTCAGCTGTATTTCTCTGAATTAGTAGGCAGAGGAGTGTAGTACACTCCCGTGATTCACGTATTCTCTTGCAGCTAGTCGTTAAAAATAAAAAATTTCAATGGGATAATAATTTGAAAAAATTTATTGATTCGTTGATCGAGTGATTGCAAGCGCGAGTGCTGATTAACAGCCTCTGAGCTCGAGTTGGACTTTCCTAACTTGAAATTCTCAGTAGTACATATTCTAAATTTGTGTACAATGTATGGCAATATTCAATTCCATGGTAGGACGGCATAACATTACTGTTGAACCTTAGAAGTGTACTAAACCCTTCTGCTTAATAAAGAGTTATTTATCTTCGCGTGCTCTACTTTACCAAGAATGTCCTCAATTTAAGGCACTTTAGAGACACCCTAACGATATCCTCCTCGGATCCGTTCAACGCGCACAATAGCGAAGCTCTGTACAGCGGCCGCGAGGCTCGCTTTAAATTATTTACTTAGCTAATGAAACGTGCTGTGTTAAATCTTTCGATATCGGTAATACGAATTCGCCCAGCGCTGGGATTTTAATGGGTTTGGTATTTTAACTACTACCACTTTCCGTTCTAAGATAACAAAATATACGAACATACTGTGGCGCCATCTGTATAGAAACAATTTGACATAAATCCGGTTTAAACGGGATTATGAGATTATTGGTACCTACTGATATTTCTTGACAGTTTCAAACTGCAGGGCAACAACCAAAAACCGAAAGTAGTTATTTTGTTTATTTTTTATCTGGATTAAAAAATAAATTAAACTATCATAGATATCAAACAAAAGATAAAATCCAATCAGATCAGGGGAGGCATATGGGGGACAGTAAAAAGGGAAATTAAAGTGGACCATAGACAATAAATGTCTATTTATACTAAAAGGCAATAAGAATGCTATGTGGTATTAATATAATACTATCCTGTCCCAATCAAGAACCTGCATATAGCATTTAGTAAGATATCAACAGCCCTCCTGCTCCACTCTTTCTGGGACATTTCTAGTATTCCATAACTCTATGGTCGATTCTGAATACAGCCGTGGATTTACTTCGATAAGTATCCCAAAATAACTATACAATTAAACACGTTATTTTAGAATAACATTGTTGTAACTGATCTTTAGAATATTTTAATAAACAATAACATAAGTAGTGATAGCCTAGTCGTTTATATTTCAGCGTTCCGTTCCTACGGTTCTGGGTTCAAATCCTTAAACGAACCTCTTAAGAAAATTACATACGTTTTGAAATTAAATATCCGTTACTGTAACTGGTAAAAAACATAGAAAACCTCTTTAAACATTTTTTTTAATGTGCTCTAAGGCGTGTGAAACCTGACAACCCGCAGTTGACCAGAGTAACATATTAACCCTTTCATTATCAAAAGAGAAACGTGTTTAACAGTGAAGCTATAAAAAATGTGTTAACGATGACGATGATGAAATTAATGATGATAAAGCGGAATGGATCGAAAATAGAGATAGAAAATGTACTTATATGGATAAGGTGAAAGTGTCTTTAAAAATACTTTCACCTTACTTTTAAAAAACACGAGAATGTACAAGTTGGAGATACGAGAGTATTTACAAAACGCAAACGACGCTCTTCTCAAGTTAACGAACCGCGACTGAAACGCAAAGTTTTGCGTTACCGACAAACGCTTGCTTTTGCAAAGTAATCCAACATGACTCCAACTCGCAATGAATAAAACAATAATCTACAAAAATCACATTTTATTAATTATACACTAACATTACAATTATAAAAAAAAAATATATTGTAGAGTGCTAATTAGAATCACATTGGTTCAAAGCAAACATTTTTCGTTTTATAATTCATCAAATTAATCATCACAGTTTTAAAAATCGAAACGGTATTTCATGTTCTACTTGCTATACAACAGTTAACAAAGAACACAATCACATAAACACAGTATCTCGATACAATATAACGCACACCAACAAACGCGGCTGCGACAACGCATACACAAACAAGTGCATACATACGTTCACGCACACGCGCAAAAACGCACACAGCAACCATATCTCCCAAGGTTACAACATAGACAGAGTTTCGTTCGCAAAATGATTTTCAATTTTACATGATTATGACCACATCGGTCATTGAAAAATTATGATAGGCGGATAATCTTAACGTATATCGAATATTGTTTGTTACGGTTTTATCAAATTTAATAATACGTTAAATAATATATTTAGTCTTGCCATAAATAGTGTTACAAAGAAAAACAACATTTTTGATTGTACGTAACATTTATTACAGTGTGTTAGTTTATTATAAAACATTAATATAAATCCATTAAAAATGTATAAAGTTTGTTCGAAATGGTTTCCATTGGCTGCAATACAGGCCTTTAAACGTTAAGGCCAGTTATCAATAACAGCTCGCATTTTTTCTATGGGCAAATTCTTCACTGCCAATCGTATGGATAGTTTTAGGGACTCCAAATTATCTTGGCGTTTAGAGCAAGCCTTACTCTCTAAAACTAACCATAAATCCTAATCCAGTGGATTAAGATCAGGACTAGATGTCGGCCAGTCTTCAAGCTCTGATGAACTCCGGAACGTTCCTTTCTAACCAAGATTGGGTGGATCGAGCTTTATGACCCGGCGCCGAGTCTTGCTGAAAAGACCATTCTTGGTTATTGAACATGATGTTGTTAAGGGGTTTAACTACCATCTCAAAAATAGTATCTTGATACACTTGCGCCGACGTTTTGATACCTTTTTCACAAAAATATGGCTCAGTCACTCCTTCATAGCTAACATCCCACCAAACTAACACTGAAGTCGAATAATGCCCACGTTGTGCTCTGTGGACCAATTGTGAAGCTTCTTTAGAGCTTTCAGCATAAATAAGATCATTTTGTTTCTTAAAGTATTGCTCAATTGTAAAAAAAATCTCATCTCTCAAAACTTTTCTGTGATCTCCCTATGCGTACCGCTTAAGTAGTTGTTTTGATTTTACCACCTTATTCTTAACTGATAATTTATAGTTAAGAAATGACCAGTGCGTCTCTTATAGGCTGCAAGTCCTAAGTCACCTTTTAAAATACGCGACATCGTTCTAGGTGTTATCTTCATCTCCCGAAATAAAATCTTTTGCTTTCAGACAGGATTTCTTCGAATTCTTTCCCTCACTGCTTTGATCGCCTTTTTCATGCGAACATTACGTGGACGGCCAGATTTTTTTCTGTCACAAACAGTGGAGGTTTCAATGTAAATATCAATAGCCCGGTACACAAACATTTGACTAATACCTAGCGTATGGAGAAGTTTAAAAATTGTATTTAGCTCGATATCTGCTTTATGTAATGCAATCACAGCGTTTCGGTTCTCTTTATCACCCCACTCAATTTTAATATCGAAAGATATTTTACAATATATTGGCACGAAAATAAGAAAACACAATGAACAATCGTATAAAAATGACAGATTCCAAATCCAAAAGTAATATTTTGTTTATTTTTAATTGTAACAGTATTTATGGCCAGACTATGTATACATAAAGAGAAATATATACATAAATATGAAATATTTGACACGCACAAAAGTATGTGAGATTTATTATAGTATATACAAAGCCAATATTGATGGATATATGTAGGTGCCAAGAGACCAAGGATTACCGATTTTCAGAAAACAGATCGGATACTGACGTGTGTGTATAAGGCGAGTAAAAAATGTAAAGGTCTGTAAAAATAAAGATAGTTGTCACTCTGTGCTCTCTGCCTAACGCTTAAAGGACCTGACCTGACGATATATTTCTATAAGTGTTTTGAATTTTAAAGCTCTAGAACACTGACAATGTTTTTATTTGGACAAGGATTGCCCAACATATGACCGCAGTTTTAAAAACTGCAATCAATGTAATGAGCAGAATGCTTTTCTATATTACTGCCAAAAAATTGTCTCGACGGACATACCTATAAAATAAGAATTGGTTTCACCAAGCAATAACAAATTATCACAAAGCTTTCTCTTACCTACTAGTAAACAGACATCAAATCATAGACAATATAAGCAGCCTTATCATATAAATTGACTGCCCCCCATGTCATTATGAAAAGATATACATTTATTTATTATTGGAATCCATTCCCATTTTTAAATATGTACAGTCACATGAACACAACAACTAGAAAAATTCAGTGGCGCCATTTTTCATCCGTCTATGACCCCATTGACAGATATATAAATCTATGGCAGTTAAAGCCACAGACAATAAATAAACCGTGCGTCTGTTAAATGTTAAAAAAACACAATCCTATTGTGTATGGATATCTAAAAAGATTTGACAACATAAAAGCTTTCTAACCACATTCTTTAAAAGTATTATGTGATTACGAATATAAAGGATCTGTTGAGATTCTTTTTGACATTATTCAATTGTATACAAGAAAGATATGACATTTTTGCTACTTTGGCGCTATAATTTAAAACGAAAAAAATATGGTAACGTAGATAACCGATTCAGAGTACTTTTATCATAATAATAAATATCAAATATAAACCTAAAATATTAAAAATATCAGAGAGATTCGTTATAAAAAACAACTTATAACAAAATGAAATATCACACTTTCCGAACGGCAACTATAGCGATCGTGATAACCTACTTCTCATCGTGAGTTAAAAACCATGTAAAAAAAAAAGCAAAAATAATTTTATAAAGAGGGTTGATTAGATTTTTACGAGAAAACCACAAGTTAGAATAACCAATCATACCACGAATATTGACAATAGCATAAACCTATAAAAATTGCCATAATTATTACGCACGCTTCCACCAACGTGATGGCCCTCGACCGCTCCAACTCCTGTTTCAACTTGTCGAGCTGCTGCTGATACGGCGCCTGCAAAAGAATTACAACTCTAAAACCATACAAAATAAGGTACACTTTGCTTTAATATTTTTACAGTAATTCGGATGTAAAGAAGCGTTTAATTTAAAAGATTCTAGAACCTTTGGACAAATTTCAAGGTTCCAAACCGGAAAGCCTCCACGTCAATGACTGACTTGAGGGAATGGTCTTAGGCAGACCATAGATATTGTTACGTATAGATACATAGATTGGCTGCTGGGAATGATGCAATGTACTGTATTAGGTGACGAATCAAAGATGCTCTCAGAGTGCACAAACTGTTTATTTACTCTCTATTGTATCGCTGGTATTCGCAGAAATCGCTTCCTTTTATCGCTTGT
>DWJK01006489.1:0-10440 GCA_018248815.1 Croniades pieria auraria | reverse complement strand
TGGGAGTGTACTACACTCCTCTGCCTACCTCTTCGGGAATTACAGGCGTAATGTTACTTTTTTATATTGTTTAATAGCGTCTTTTTTCAAAGATCTTTTACGCTTTTTAGGTGAACACATGAGTTAAAAAGACACATATTTTATCAATAATATTAGTCAACAATTGATTTTCTTGGTCTAAACTCAAACCAAACACTCATTGGCTTACAATTAGTGTGATTTAACAACGCCATCTATTGTAGTAGCTTTGGTGTTGCTGTGTTGGTAAAGCAGTGAAGCTTTTCATTGCCTGAAAACACGGATAAAACGCATTTTTTTAAAATGTAACCTAGCTAGTTCGATTTATCGCCCCCTAAATCCCCTGAATACTAAACTTCATGAAAATCGTTTTAGCCGTTTCCGAGATTCCAAGATTCGGGATTATATATACATACATACATACACACATATATATATATATATGTCCGTGTATATATATATGTATATATATATATACACATATACATATATGTATGTACATGTATGCGTATGCATGCGTATATGTATGTATGTGTATGTATATGTATGCGTATGTATGTGTATGGCTATGTATGTGTATATATGCGTATGTATGTGTATGAATGTGTATATATGTGTATGTATGTGTATGTATGTGTATACATGTTTATGTATGTGTATGTATGTGAATGTATGTGAATGTATGTGAATGTATGTGTATGTATGCGTATGTACGTATACAAGAATTGCTCGTTTAAAGGTATTACATAGATAATGTTTATGTAAATAATTATAACCTTTTAGATTATCACATAAACTTTAACAAGTCTTCACTTCATGTTCGCTTCTTAATTAACAGTTTAATTAATTTAACAGGTGAATGTCGAGCGATGCGGACTACGTAGCCAGCTTTTAATTAATGAGCTGTGTTTTCACGACGGATGAGGAAGGCACAACTGTCTGAATAGTATTGAAAAAGGTTCGACGTATTGAGCATACTCATAGGAAATCATTTTATTGGTACATATCTTTTGAACTAATTTTAATTCACTGAATATTTTAATGTTTATGATGAGAATTGTACCGTTCGCTTATTATGAAGTCGTTTTGTAAATTCAGGTTCTGCTATAAACAAATCGTATATTATAAATAGGCATTCAATAATTTTTTGGCGAAACGCGATAACCTTATAATCATTCACGTGTTTGCAATTTTTATTTTACATTTTTGTCGCAAATGAAGAAAAAATGAAATATTAAAAAAAAATATATTAATAATAATAATAATAATAGACCCACTAACATTCCACTGTTGGAATATGGGTCTCCTCTCGAGAGGAAATTTATTGGAAAATAGTAAAAATACTATCAGTTAATTACGCATAAAATAACTCAATTAATAAACTAATTTGAACCGCTCACAGTATCCAAAAACTTTAAGCAAATAACCCGGTTTCCAAACGTCTCTTTGCTGCGCCAGTTCACAAAGTTTAAACGTTCGCTAATGTTGGGAAGGCTTGTGTTTGGTTAATCGGATGTCTGTTTAAACTCTCAAATTTGAGCTATTTAGGGTATTACACGGGAATTTATGTTCAAGTGGTGAAAAATATTAGTACTGTTCTCCTGTGCCTACTCCTTCAGGGAAATAGTGGCGGGATAATATGTTATATAATTTATGTTAGACACTAACAAATTACAGTAGTTAAATCTTTATATCTATGTATGAAGATAATCGGATATCATATATTTATGTAAAATAGTCATGCCGTGTAATATGTGGCCGTTTTAACACATGAAAGTTCCACTCATGAAACACACAATATCAACAACATATGCTCTCGAAGCCACTGTCACAGTGAATAATTTATTAAGCGTTTTACGTGTTAGCAATGATTTACACCAATGTACCGTGAACTAACAAAACTGTACATTTATGTAGCGCCAAAGGCGAGTTCGACCCACAAAGTTTAAACGAGTATTGTGTTTTAATTAATACTCAGAGTTTAGAAATACGTTTTCATAATTGCTTGAATTTATAGTAGAGACGGAATGAATCCAATGTTAAGTACATTTTTCTGTTCAATATCTAATAATCTAAATCTCGCATTAGCAAAAAAATGTTATCAATATTTAAAAAGCGAACTGTCACTGTCAGACAGCTGTCAGAATGTTTTGCATTATTTATCTATGAATTTGACATGGCCGTTCGCTAGAAGATAAATTTTATTTAAATATTATTACACGGAAAGTGTTTTTGAAAATGGAAATTATTCATTTGCACAGCCACACCAAGTCTATTATCGACCATTTGTATTATAATCTCATATTCATTTTATGATGAAATTTAAAATTGTTGTTTCAAGTGACAGAAAAAGATGTTAGGATTAAAGTGGCTTTTTAATGTGGTGATTTAAATCTTATAATATTATACGATCTATTGAATTTTGATCATTTTCTTTTTACTCTAGAAGCATCCACTTTCAGGCAAAGACTTTCTTTGAATATTGCTATAACTCATGGTCCTCTCCTGTCTAATTCACTTTTCATTTAATTAATAATTTATTCTTTATAATAAATGAGAAGGGTTAAGGCTATAATTTTCTCTGCTGGTAAGGCACGAATAGGCAGACTTCAAAAGCCTTGGTCATGGCTTCATCGTTACAGCAAATAGGAACCCAGAAGTCCTGCAGAAAATAACTGAAATCTTAACTACTAGTGTATCACTGCTGTATGTATGTTACACTCTTCTTAAAGTAGGGGGATCTCGTAAAACGTTATTTTTTATTTTTAATAAATTTTTTTTTTTCATATTATAAGACATTTATTCCAGAACCGTCATTTTGTATATATTTCTCCAGTACATATTTTACAAATCTGGTTTATCAAAGACACATGCACACAAAAATCACATAATACGATTTTTTATTCCGACATTTTCAGAAAAAAAAAACTTTTTGTCACAAATTATCGCCCGCTGGGAATCGAACTTGGAAATAGGTAAAAAGTTGGAACTCCGAAAAAACCGTAGTATAACAACGATTGTGCTCACTCAAACGAGTAATTGTAATAAAAAAAGTTTAATCTTTTTTTTAGGCAATATTTTACGAGTAGATCTGCGCCGCGAAGTCGCTGCAATCGGCGGAAGTTCATGACGAAGGATCTTGTATAGGTCCGAAACTAAAAAGTCGGACACCCCGCAAATGTACGTGAGTTATTCCGGTACGTATGTACATAATCGTGTGTATAAACACTCACAAGACATTTTATAGTAAAACAATATTTTAGAATTAAATATATTATTAAATAAACATAACTAAGCTTATTTAAGCATAGCTATGCCAACCTGTTTATACGCCATCTAAAAGGCACGTTATGTTCAGAAAGGCTTGACCGCTCGGCTATCGACAAGAGCAAGGCACACTGCGGCCGACGGTTAATGGATATGCACTTTGGTACCATTTTAGTTCCTTCTAATAATATGTTAAGCCAAGCCTTTGTAAATATAAAAATATATTGACTTCGGGGGACGCTGTAATGTGAGTTTATTTAAAACTTTTTCTATGGAAAAATTACATTCCAGGAAATGATTTTGTTATTGTTACCGAAAAAATGTTTTGGAATATGATGTATTTATGTTCAGGAGAAAATAAAAAAAATCTGTCTACCCCCTTAGGGAATACAGGCGTGATGTTACGTAATTTTTAAAAATGTAAATTGCTTTTAGTATCCATTGCTTTTTGCGATAATGGACTCACTGCCTTTTTTTGGCTTAGCCACAAAAAAAATTAACTATTTTTATTTTTCATAAATGATTTAGTAACCGTCAGAATATATTACTCTTACAGCTGGTTTTCAACAAAAGAAAACCCTAATAAATTTTGGGCTAGGTTTCTAACATTGGATCCATACATATAAAAAAAATATTTGAATAATAGATTTAATCTAATTTTGAGAAAATCTATCTACTTACAAAGTACAAAAATATGATTTAAAAGAAGTCAGTGCATTTAGTTTCACTTCTATTTTATCCGTCTAAGTTACAAGTAAAAAAAATGTTTACAAATTTACAAATTCTTCTCAGCATTACTAAGCAACGGCAGAATATACTCTCTTGAACTTTCTCAACACAGAAGTGGAAAGCCAGAAGTAAGTAATTACTGCGCGGAACAGTATTTTTGTAGAGTATGTGTAGTGTGCCCTTCAAACGCAGTACTTGTTGAGCCCGCTGCGCGAAAACTCTGTGAGAAAGTTATAGGCTTAAGCCTCCAAGCTGCGTCGCTACGTGCTTAAATACGAACAACATATGTTTTTTCTGTTTCTTTGTAAGCTTTTCTTTAACGTTTCATACATAGATTATTTTACTCTGCGACATACTATTCTATTATAATATTTTTATTATATGTAGGTCCTAATCGTGTCTGCAAGTTATTTAAAACTATGTGGTCATTAAGGCATGTAGAAGTGACGTGATACTACGCGGGGGCAATATGCAATAGGCGTGTTATTCATGGATATATAGTATTAAACAGCGTTATTGAAGTTTAATTTCTATGTACAAGAGGAAAAGTGTTACTTGTAGCGGCTTCGACTTGTTTCGATTTGCAGTTTGCTACGCTAATGCTTTGTTGTAGCACTAGCCGGGTGCTACGTACGTAGACTGGCTACGGGATTGGCTACGTTCACTCGCTACGAGCTGGGACAATACGGCTACCTTACGGACTTGTGTTCTCAACCATTCTCGCATTGTCCACTTTATTGTTAACATAGTACGGTCTAAATTCCTATGAGCCTGCAGCCATTTGACCGAACAAGCTAACGATTACGCGTTCGTTTTGTAGAGAAGTCTTTTATGTAATTTTCAATGTTCCACTTTTCCAGTCTACGTTGTTTTACCTACGCTTTGTGCTGTTTATATCGCGGACCAGGCGATTAATTTTTTGTTTTTGTCAAGTAAGCCATATGGTTGTACATTAGTTTACTTTTATATTTTAATTCGAAATATTTCAAAGGGCAGATGAAATATGAGTCTATTTAGAGATTATATAGATGACGATGTTTCAGCGAGACGAAACATGTTCATTGACAATACCTAGTTTGATAACGATTTTTGAATTTTAACATTGTGATAAAAATAATGATAAAATTACACAATCTATTTAACTTATTATGGAACTTATTAACAATTCCACTAACGTTGCACATAACCGTTAGCGACGGTGACCATTTACTAACAGGTGGGCTGTATACCTACCTTTTTGCCCGGTTCACCTTGGTGAAAAAATCTATTATATTTGTGAACTATCCAAATTTAGCAAATAAAATTTCATTTTCAATTTTCTTTTTCTAGACAAGAGATCAAAGAGAGCATTTATTTTCTCGTCAGTTCTACAAAAGCAAGAGATACCCTTTTAGGATATCTTATCTTGTGTCTAACGATATTTTTGTATGATAACCATTATCAGTCTTATGATCCGACAGTAGAGTGAATCTTATATGCATCGGTAGATTTTCAGTTCAGAGGTTTTGTGCCAGCCATTCCTCAAGCTAGTTAATCTTGACAAAGAAAACAAAAGTTATGTCGCTACCCGATTTTGTCGTTTATAGATACCAAGTTTTATATTCTAAAGGAAACTACTCTTTTCAGCTATTTAACTCAACTTTGCTTTGACCACATTTTGTATAAATAACAATGTGGCTGAGACCTATCAACTGTAATCCCACTTTAATATGGCAATAACGGTTAGCGGATAAATGAGCTTGACGTGCCCTTCGAAGCACGGGATTTTACCGTGGCACCGTGGGATTTTACCACAAATGATCAACCACTGAAGTACTTAACTTTAGTGTTTCTAATATGCAACCCATTTTATTATCCCTGTAATATTAATCCAACACCTTCTCATCATCATTATCATCAGCCTATTTCAGTCTACCTTTGGACAGAGGCTTCCCTCAATGAGCGCCATTGCACCGTGTCCTCGGCTTGCTGCATCACAACCACCATAGCAATGCAACACCATTTACGTTCCATAAATTGGCAAGTTCTGGATTGCCAATCCTCAGTAGTGAGAAAACGTTTGAGAAGAGAAACTAATGCGGATTATTATATACTTTTCTATCAATTAGTACTAGTTAAAAAATGTGACTATAAATATAAATAAAAACGTTCTGAGGCGCGCACGACAATCTCTCGGCCATTAGTTCTATTTGCAAAGGTCCCCAAAGTTAGCGCGGTGAATCAATATTTGACGAAGGCTTATCACCTTTTTGATCCGATCTCGAAACTTTACTCTCCTCAACTCCGAACAGATTTGTTATGGAAATCCTTCTCTGTAGCGAAAACCTTAGCTACTGTCATTGTATGTTTATGGAATTTCTGCATTATCGTTTGGAGTAAATATTTCGGATCATTGGAAGGTAAAATATAACATCACGCCTGATTGTCTCGAAAGGGGTATGTAGAGATGATTTGTATTCCCACGTTTACCAGTTATATTTTACGCGCCATATGTTAGAGTCAAAAGTAAAAGCCTAATGCAAAATGGAATTAAGCTTGGATACGTAAATATTCGTGAATATTTAAAAAATTTACTTGGTTTCATCGTTTTTATTCTTAAAACAATGCAGTATACAATTCCATTTGAAACAAGATCAAACACGTTTTGAAAGTGAGTCACTTACTCACTTTCATATTTTGAGAAAATTGCGAAGTCTCAGAGGGGATCATTTATCCGTTGCAGCACGCCGCACGACTCTAACTCGCGGCCACAGACGAATACAAATGAATTTCATCCAAATGCTCATGCAGCGTGGTGCTGAAAAATGTATGCAGTTCTGTAGACCTAAATATACATTTAGGTTAAACTTATTCAATTGTCTGGATTTTAAGAAGGCGAAATTTCAAAGTATTTCAATTTTCCTAGAAAATGTTTCTATTGTAGGTATGTAGTTACTGTGTACTAAACTCCTCCGCCTACCTCTTCGAGGATTACAGGCGTGATGTTATGTTTTTTCACATCTTTTTTAATGCGCATTGTTCACTCATCAGTTCAGTTTAAAACACGGAGCGAATAACATACATTAGATATGACTCAAAATTAAAAAGTCCCTTTTTGTGCCTTACCACATTTTACGTGGTCGGTACTAATGTATATGTAACACCATTTACATTATTAGATAAAATCTAATGTTGGATTATAATTTAAGTTCTATTCTTGAGAGGAAACGACGAGATGAGCTCGATTTGAAACACGACGAGCTCAAGGCCCGGCCACCTGCGGCCATTCTTTACAATTATATCGGAGGAGTACTGACATGCAGCGAATGTGGTCGCACATTCACTGCAAAAATCGGTTACGTCAGTCATAAGAGAGCGCACCAACGAAGCTCTCGTTAGTTGGTCCCCAGTCGCTGTAGCCGAATACGGTCAGGAACTAACTAACTAACATACCTATAAATATAGAAATAAATACTCGTACATATACACACTGCGTATTAATGTGATTTTAAAACCAATTAAAAAACTATGTCATAAATTATCATCAGTAACTTCCCGGTCGTCCTCGGACGCAATGAAACAGCTTTTTAAAACAGCAATAAGTAGTAGAAGATAAATATATCATACCAAAGGTACAAAAAGAGATGTCAATGTCAATGTCAATAGAAATAATAAAAGCCTTAAATTTATTAAATGAAATCTAAATTTATAAATATAAAAAAAGAAATATATTTATATTTATAAATTTACATTTTCTAGTAGGTGTTTCTAGTAGTGACTCATATTGTGGATCTGTGCTCGATGTATGGAAATAAGTTCCCAATTCTTGTTCCCAACTTGTTTCTTGTTCCCAATTCACCAATTCTTTTGTGGAGGATATAAACTGAACTGGTGAAATATGGGAGTGATCTACACTCCTCTGCCCACCACTTTGAAAATTACGGCAGTCTTACATTTGTTTTACGTTTGTAAAATGAATTGTATCACTTTTCCGCTGTAGTTCTTTGGAAAGAACTAATGTGTTTAAATCGACTTTCTCGTCTCGTCCGAACATTAACGGACATGTTTCTCTGCTAGAAATGGGGCAGCAGTTGAAACCCATTTTAACTTTGCTACTGTCACTGCTCCGACTAGCTCTACGCGGACTAACTTTTGTTTGCCTTGCCAGCGGTTCCTGCAACACATTTGTTTCGCAACAGTATTCACTGAACGAAAATTCTCACGATACAAAATAGTGATTTTAAGTGCCTCTCTAGTTTTACGGTCCACCAGAGTTATCTGTAAAGTTAGTAGTACTCCTGAAGTTGAATGGTATATAAAAATGAACGATGATATTGGATGAAAGTAAAGTCAATATAAGAGAGGTAACTTATAAATCTTCAGGTCTCGATCTCTTTAAACAAACAGTGCTGTAATTAAAGTTTTCAAAGTGAAACTCGGTAGTACTTTAAAGAGTGACTGTCTCGTTGGTCGAATCGTCCTGGGTCCTGGATTCTTGGCTACTAATGGGTTTTTCTAACTTAAAGTTACTAACTCCAAATGTGGATTTTTGCTCGATGTATGGTTCAATATATTCAATCCCAATTCCTTAGTGAGTGGGTTAAATGTAACTGGTAAATATCGGAATGCACTACACTCCTCTGCCTGTCACTTATGCGAGATATATGCGTGATGTTAAGTTTCTTGTTACTTCATAGAGTATTTGTTCTCTTTCGCAAGAAACCATTTACTCCGCTGAGATCTCCAATAGACCTAAAACATAAAACTGTCTTTCCATATCTTAACATTTTGGCTTTTGAAATGAACAATTTTTTTCTACAGTCTGTTTGAATAAGATTATAAAATACCAGCTTCGATAACTTCCTTACACTGTGACAACAAGAGCTTTGTGAGTCGGGTTCAGTATGTTTTGTGGAAGTATAAAGACCCCTTTAAATAATGGACCTTTAAGAGAAACAATGAAAACACGACAAGGTTTCCAGATAAGCCTTTTAATATACATATATGAACGTTATATTTTGAGCCGTCATTTATGTCTACGGAAATGGGCAAACGAAATGGCCAAAGCTTTCATACTCTCGTCGTCCCATTCAAACAAACGGAGGTTTGAAGCGATGGATTTTCCTATAATTATAAAAAAAAAAAAATAATCGACCCATTAATATTCCACTGTTGAAATATGGGTCTCCTCTCATATTGAGAGGGTTAAGGCCGTAGTCCGCCATGCTGGCCAAGTGCGGGTTGGCAGACTTCACACACCTTAGAAATTTTTTATTCTTTTATATATATTCTAAGGGGTGCAGGTTTCCTAACGATGTTTTTCTTCACTGTTAGCAAGTGATATTTAAATTTAAAACGCACTTTTGAAAATAGGTGCGCGCCATGGATTTGAACCCAGCACCACCGGAGTGAGAGGCTGAATTCTTAACCACTAGGCTACCATTGCCTCTTACACTAAGAGTTTTAGTTTTCCTTTTTTCGTTTAAGAAATACTTCGCATCCGTCATTTGATGTTTCCTCATAAAAAAGGCTGCAGGCAGATGCTGGATGCGACAAGCCGAGGACAGGGCGCGATGGCGCTCATTGGGGGAGGCCTATGACCAGCAGTGGACTGAGATAGGCTGATGATGATGATGATGATGATGATTATAAAAAGTTAATTTAATTGTACATGTAAATCGCCCCAACATTTAGTTATCGCAAATAACTGAACGTACTAACAGCGAGTTTGATAATATCGTGTGTTAAGACGTTTTATTTATTTCAAAACATGAAACGGAACGAAACCAAATTTTACGCAGACGTCAAATTGAGTACTTTTCGACCAACAGATATATTCGTTCAAATTCAGCCTTTTTATATTCGCACCCTTTTAAAATGCGACCCGAGAATGATTCTGTTTTCATATTTAACGAGCCTTTATCATCAAAACATTGAACCATGGGTACGTGTGAAGTAAAGCACGTGATGTATAGCTGATATATTTTCGGGCTATCTTTTATCCCGACAACGGATGCGAGAAAAAAAGACGACGTGAACCGTGAGCCCGAAGTGTTCCTGCGAAGTAGGTCAGCGATGTAAAGCCATTATTATATAATATACGATAAAATACAATTCTATATTCACACAAGAGAATAACTTGCTTTAGAGGGAATAGAAAGATTTCGGCATCAGACCAATACGATAATACATGTCGAGTTGCCCGTAATCGGGGTTCTGCTCTAGATTTCCAGGAAGAATTCTATTTGGAATATCGAGTATTAATTTAAGAAATATCGTATCAGATTTGTGAAATGTAAAATCTCGTCTGTAGTCCCCAAAGGGGTAGTCAGAGGAGTATAGTACACCCCCATGTTTTACCAATTACTTTTACGTCCCACCACGGAGTAGGTGGTGAGCCTAATGCCGTACACCGGGCACAGAACCAGAGAAGGACTTTCTAGTAGA